>CAUYRT010055112.1:0-57251 GCA_963574885.1 Lepilemur ruficaudatus
GTGGTGGCTAAATTGTCTCTCTCAGCAGCAGTGGGTAGGGAAGGGGGAGGGGAGAAGGAGGCAATATGGCGTCTTCCGATTGGCTTGAGTCTGTGGGCTGGGAGGTGTCCTGGGGGAGCTGGGAGCCTGGTGCCGTGGCCACAAGAGGCTCACCGCTCACCGGCAGCAGCCGTCTCTGGGCTGGTGTTAGGTCCCTCCAACCGCCCAGGAGCCCACTAGCACTCCGAGATGCAAGGGAGGGGAAAGTTAGCCGCTCCACCTACCCTTGTCGCTGGTCTCCAAGCTTCTTGTGGGCTTTCTCCTTCCAGTTCTCCTCCGCAACCTCCTCCCGTGGAGTCTCTCATGGTCTCAGGTATCCCTCCTCTGACCCTCGTCCGATGTCTGCTTGTCTGCTTGCTTATTTCTGCCACTTTCTTCTGAAACTGACATCTTTATTATGTTGAGTCTTCCAGTCCATGAACACAGTATGTCTCTCTTAATTTAGATCCTGTTTGACTTCTTTCATTGTTTTTTAGCTTTCAACATACAAGTCCTTTACCTTTTTTGTTATCTTTATACCTAATTATTTCATTCATTTTGAGTAACTGTAAGTAATAGTATGAATTTTAAAATTTGGTTTCAATGTGTTTGTTTTTAGTGTTAATATATATACAAAAAACTTTTTTTATATTGATCTTATATCCTGAAAGCTTGCTAAATTTACTTATTAATAGTTATAGGAGTTTTTGGTACATTGTTTGGATTTTTTATATATAGAGTCTTGCATCACTTAACAATGAGGACATTTTCTGAGAAATGCTTTTAAGTGATTTCATCATTTTGTGAACATTATAGACTATACTTAGATAAACCCAGATGGTACAGCTTGCTATACACATAAGATTATGGGACCACCATTGTATATGTGGTCTGTCATTGACAGAAATGTAATGTTGTTCATGGCTATATAATCATAACACTGGCAAATAGGGATTCTTTTATTTCTTCCTTTCCAATCAGTATAGTTTTTATTTCCTTCTCTTGCTTTATCACATTGGCTAGGACTTCCAGTACTATGTTGAATAAGAGTAGTGAGTGCAGACATCTTTGCCTTGCCAGACATCCTGATCTGAGGGGGAAAACATTCATTCTTTCACCATAAAGAATAAGGCTAGATGTAGGTTTATGTAGATGTTTTTTATCAAGTTGAGGAAGTCCTCCCTTTATTTCTAGTTTGTTGAGAATTTTTATCAAGAATGGGTGTTAAATTTTGTCAAATGCCTTTTCTGCATCGACTGATATGACCATGTGATTTTTCTTTCTTAGCTTGTTAATATGGTGGGTTACATGGATTAGTTATCCAATACTGAACCAACCTTGCATCCTGGGATAAACCTTATTTGGCCATGATATATAAATCTTTTTATATATTATTGAATTTGATTTGCTAATATTTTGTTAAGGATTTTTTATATGTAAGTTCATGAGAGATACTGGAGAGATTCTGGTCAGTAGATTTCTTTCTTTCTTTCTTTCTTTTTTTTTTTTTTACTTTGTCTGGTTTTGGTATCAAGGTAATACTGGTCTCATAATTTTATGGAAGAGATGTATAGAAGTGATGTTAATTCTATATTAACATTTAGTAGAAGTATCCATTGAAACTAGGCCTAGAGATATTCTTTTAACTATTAACTTCATTTTTTATTACTTATAGGGCTTTAAAATTATTTCGTATTGGGTAAGTTATAGTAGTTTGTGCTTCTTTTTGAGGATTTAGTCCATTTTATCTAAATTGTCAAATTAGTAGATGTAGAGTTGTTCTTAGTATTTTTTAATCCTTTTAACATCTATGGGTCTGTAGTTAGATCCCCTATTTCATTGCTGATATTGGTAATGTGTTTTCTTTTTTATTGTCAGTCTTGATAGAGGTTTATTATTTTTTGATCTTTTCAAAGTACCCACTTTCTGTTTTGTTATATTTTCTCTATTGTTTTTGTTTTCAGTTGTACTGATTTGTGCTCTTGTTTTCTTACTTCTGCTTGCTTCAGGTTTTTTATCTTCTAGTTTCTTGAGGTTGATGCTTAGATTATTGGTTTGAGACCTTTCCTTTTTTCTAATGTAAGCATCTAGTGCTATAAATTTCCCTCTCAGCCTCACAAATTTTGATATGTTGTATTTTAATTCAATATATTGTTTAAATTCCCATGGATTATTTGTGTGTTCTTTAATTTCTAAGTGCCTGGAGAATTTCCTGCTATCTTTATGTTATTGATTTCTAGTTTGCATCCATTATGGTTAGAGAACACACTCTATTATTATTTCAATTCTTTTAAATTTGTTCAGTTTTGTTTTGTGAACCAGAATATGGTCTACATTGTGAATGTTCCATGTACGCTTAAAAAGAATGTGTATTCTACTATTATTAGGTAGAGTGTTCTATAAATGTCAATTCATTTCTACTGGTTGACGTATTGTTCAGTTCTTCTATATCCTTGTTGATTTTCTGTCTAGTGATTCTATAATTTGTTGAAGAAGTTTCTAACTATAAATGTGGACTGACTTGTCTTTTTCTCCTGTTTTTTCAGTTTTTGCTTCAGGAAATTTGAAGCTCTTTTATTTGCTGCGTACATATTTAGGATTGCTATGTCTTGTTGGAGGATTGCCCTTTTGCCCTTACATAATGTCCTTCTTAATTCCTGGTAATTTTCTTTGCTCCAAAATTCCAATAGTCCAAAGTCTATTTTATTTATTATTTATTTATTTATTACAGTGTATCACTCTGTTGTTCAGGCTAGAGTGCAGTGGCATCATCATAGCTCACTGCAACCTCAAATTCCTGGGCTCAAGCAATCCTCCTGCCTCAGCCTCCTGAGTGGCTGGGACTGCAGACATGTGCCACTATGCCTGGCTAATTTTTCTATTTTTTTGTAGAGACGGGGTCTTGCTCTTGCCCATGCTGGTCTTAAACTTCTGGCCTCAAGTGATCCTCCCACCTTATCCTCCCAAAGTGCTAGGATTACAGGCATGAGCCATCACCCCTTGCCAGTCTATTTTATTTAATATTAATATAACCACTCTTCCTTTATTTTGATTGTTTGCGTGGTATATCTTTTTCAGCCTTTTACTTTCAATCTACCTATATCATTATATTTGAAATGAATTTCTTATAGAGAGCATATACTTAGCTTATGTTTTAAAAGCCATTCTGCCAATCTCTTAATGTCTATATTTAAACCACATATATTTAACATAATTATTGATATTTTAGGACTTAAGTATGCCATTTTAAAAAATAAACTTGATTTCTGTTTGTTCTTTCTGTTTTTTGTCCCTGTTTCCTTCTTCCTACTTTCCTGTGAGTTTCCTGAACATTTTTAAGAATTTTTCTGCAACATTTTTCAGTGTATCTCTTTGTATGCTTATTTTAGTGGTTTCTTTGGATTATACATATGTAACTTCCCACAGTCTCCTGGTGTCAACATTTTACTACCTCTAGGGAAATGTAGAAAACTCATCTTCATTTAGGTTCCTTTATCCTGCCCTCTTAAATATTTTCTCTACGTATATTGAGAGCCACATGATACCATGTTATACCTTTTGCTTCAATCAGCAAAATTAATTGTAAAAGCTCAAGAGAATAATCTATTAAATTTACTCATATTTTATCCTTTCTGTTTTTCTTTTGCCATTTGTGGTATTTCAAGCCTCCTTCTTTTATCATTTCCTTTGTGTTGGAAGAACTTTCTTTAGCAAGTTCTTTTACAACAGTTCTATTGGCAATAAATTCTCTTAGTTTTCTTTCATCTGAGAATGTCTTTATTTCACCTTCATTCCTGAAGGATGTTATCATGGGATATAGAAGTATGAATTGACAGTTATTTTCTTTCAGCACTTGAAGAATGTTCCACTTTCTTCTGACCTCCGTGCTTTCAGATATGAAATCCATTGATATTCAAATCATTGTTCCTATAAGTTATATGTCATTTCTCTCAGTTGCTTTCAAGATTTTTTCTTTGTTTTTACTTTTCGGAAGTTTGATTATGCTGTGTTTTGGTGCAAATTTCTTTGGGTTTTTCTTGTTTGGGGTTCCCTCACCTTCTTGAATCTGTAGGTTTATGTCTTTTGCCAAATTTGGGGAATTTTCAGCCATATTTCTTCAAGTAATTTTCAGCCCCACTCTTTTTCTGGAACTCTGATGACATGTACAGTAGATCATTTATGGTATCACAGGTCCATGAGGCTCTGTTCATTTTTTTCATTGTATTTTCTATTAAGATTAATTTCTATTGTTCTATTTTCAGATTCACTAATTTTTTACTCTGTCATCTCATTTCTGCTATTGAGCCCATTCAGTGAGTTTTTCAAATTTTGGTTATTGTTATTTTACAGTTCTAAAGTTTCCACTTGGTTCTTTTTAGAGTTATATTTCTTTGCTGCTGAGAATTTGTTTTTTCATTGTTTTATGTGTGCTCGTAACGGCTAACTCAAACATTTTTGTGATAGCTGCTTAAAATCTGTCTCAGATAATTTAAATATCTGTGTCATCTCAGTGTTAGTATCTGTCAGTTGTCTTCTCATTCAAGTTGAAATCCTCCTGGTTCTTGGTTTGACAAGTGGTCTTTTCATTGTCTTGGACACTTGGGGTGTGATGTTATGAATCTCTGAATCTTATTTAAATCTTCCATTTTACTGATAGACACTTAGGTTGATTAAATAAAAAAAGAAATAAATCTTGTGTTTTAGCAGGCCTCCACTGACACCATACCAGTGGAGGAAGGGGTGCACCACCTGGTTCCTACCAGGCCAGGGTGGCAGTGCAGAAGTCCTGGCTTTCCACTAGGCCTCTGCTAACAGGAAGGGGGATTTTTTTCTGTGGTGCTTGGGTTCTGTCTTTCTAGGCTGAACCTTTCCCTGTCCCTTGGCTAGAGATAACAGGCTTTTCTTGGGGCTTTTTTGTTTGTGACCATTGGCATTTCCGAAGCCTGCTGCCTTCTTCAGCACCCAATTCCAGGATGTAGAAGAGGCAAAAAGAAAACCCAGGGCCACAGTGTTCCTCAGTTGCCAAGGTTCCTAGTCAGTCTGCCTTCTTCTTTCCACCCTTCAGAGTCTGCTTATCTTTGTTTTATATATCATATTTGGGTTTTTAGTTCCACTTTGTGGGAGGAATAAGGAGAAGTGCATCTATTCCATCTTGTCAACCAGAAGTCAGCCCATCTGGAAATTGGTTTTTATTAAACTATACTAAAATTTGACAGGGTGGCTCCCTCTTTAGGTAAATCAGCTGTACTAGCAGAATACTACAGATTTATAGATAGGTCTCGAAACATGTATGAAATTAGCTTTTCCTTAATGCATAGTGTGAATTTATTTATTTTTTTTTTTTGAGACAGAGTCTCACTCTGTCACCCGGGCTACAGTGCAGTGGCGTCATCATAGCTCATAGCAACCTCAAACTCCTGGGCTCAAGTGATCCTCCTGCCTCAGCCTCCCGAGTAGCTGGGACTACAGGCATGCGCCACCATGCTCGGCTATTTTTTTCTAGATATTTTTAGTTGTCTGGTTAATTTCTTTCCATTTTTAGTAGAGATGGGGTCTCACTCTTGCTCAGGCTGGTCTCGAACTCCTGAGCTCAAACAATCCTCCCGCCTTGGCCTCCCAGAGTGCTAGGATTACAGGCGTGAGCCACCACGCCCGGCCTTAGTTTGACTCTTTATTACACATTTTTAATCATCTTGAAAGTGCTTCTTTCCCAGACTCTGCATCTGTTAGGCTGATGGACATTTCACATTAGAAAATGCCAAATTTGGTACACATCCAGGATCAGGGGAAGGATCACAAGAAAGAAACTAGTGCTAGAACTAACACAAACATACCCAGAGTCAGCCCACCCTCCACTGCTCACATACAGTGACACAAATAATGTGTTTAAATGAAAGAAAAAACTTCAGGTGTCACAAAGACAGAAAGCTGAACTCATTACCTATATACAGCCTCAGTTTTACAGAACAGCCAATTGTTGTTGGCTCGAGTTTACGAGCTGGTACACAAGTGAATGGATGGTTACATGGTTGGTGCCTAAATGTACAACCTGAACCCCAGCTCCTCCCCCTACTGTATCCAGCAGATCCCTGAAAGCTCTGTTCTTCTCAATAGGTGCTCCACAGCAGCAGCTGAGAAAGCACAGCCACACCGACAGAGGTGTCCCCGTAGTTTGCCTGTCTTTACCCTCATCGAACACCTCTGGAGTCATTTTCTCCTGATCTGTCTTCACAAACTGGAAGTGACAGAAACCAATTCAGTATGGGTTTCCAGCATTAGATAATACAGCTTACATGAGGAAGAGTGTAGATTTCATATTTAAGAGGCTTTACATCATCAGGGTTTAACAGACTTTCTGTCTGTGGATTTCCATGTTCTGAAGTTCAAATGTCCTTTGTTCCTTCCCTTCCAGGTCAGTCACCATGAACCAGGGCACTCAGCATGCTGCCCCAGCACTGGAGAAGCAGCGCCGTGGAGCAATCTGTCACACTGTCAGAGACTGGGACTTGACTTAGTACCAACTGCTGTGCAATTCTGCTGAGCAGAAATATCATGAGCTGTTCAATAATGACGGATGCATTGGTTGAGATGAAGTTTCCAGAAAGGAAGTGACAATGCAATGTGGATATTTATGGCCATAAAAGAGAAAGAGTTTGAGTTCCCAGGCTGAACCTGCCTCTGCTGGAGCCATTTCAACAAGGCATCCTCCCCACAAAGAAGAGATGTGATTTGGGACCACTTCACATCAGCAGGTGTCTGGACAAAAACATCAATGTGGATAAGGGCCAAGTGCAGTCCTGTCTATCTTTTTTTTTATTTTTTTAGTCCTGTCTATCTTGATTAAATTACTTAACATTAAATAAAAGGTCTGGGTGGTATTGTTTTTAACCTGACTCATCTGGCTCTCCTTCAAACAGCTCCCCCTCCCTCCACCCTGAACCAATTTTTAAAAAGTAATTTTGCCCCCTGGGATGGGAGAAACCTAATGAACTGAAGCAAATTTTGACTTTTAAACTGTTCTAGCTGGTGTTTTTGTAATTATACTATTAAATGACTTGAGTCATGCTCATGACAGGATTTGTTTTGTTTTGCTAGGAAGCAGATTTTATGATGTAGTTCAATTGCATGGTTCAGGTAAAAGCTAGTCTATGTATGAAGGAATACACAGACTATGAAGGAAACTATATCGGGTTCAAGAATTTTAGCAATTATCCATTAACAACCTAAACATTAAGCTGCAATGTCAAATCCACTTGCCTCAATCTTACTACTTGATATTGCCAGCACTTGGTGATAACCTTTCTCAGGATTCTACACTCAAAGGCCTTTCAAAGACTGTTGCAAGCCAGGAGTCGTCACAGGCAGAGATCAGGTTTAAAGGAGTTCTTTTAACCCTAATGCATATTTTTAAAAAAGTCTCAAAAATCTGTTGCCATGATTTTTATACCTTATTTTAAAACTGAATTTCTTCAAGCATCCAAATCAGGGAGGGGCCGGCAAAAACTTTTTCTGTGAAGGGCAAGATTGTAAATAGTTAAGGCCTTTGGGACATACAATCTCTGTCACAGCTCCTCAGCTCTGCCATTGTAGCACAAAAGCAGCCACAGACAATATGCAAATTAATGAGCATAGTGTATGCAAATAAAACTTTATTTACAAAAACAGGCAGTGGGCTGGATTTGGTTCAAGGGCAGGCTGGAGTTTGCCAACCCCTGGTCTAAAGGAAGCTGGAGAAGAGCTTCCACCCAGAAAAGAACCTCTCAGTGAGGGAAAGAAAATAACTAGGAATATATCATACTGCAGCTTTCTACTAACAGAAGATACTTTAAAATATGAAACAAGATTAGCTCAGCCAATTGTTTTATTTTGAGTTTTGTAAAAAAAAAAAAAAAAAAAAAGCTTTGAGAAAATGTGTTAAATATCAGTAAAGGGCAGGAAAACACGTGGCTAGCTTTACAATAGCAATCTAAACATATACACAAAGGCAAACATTGAGCAAAATGCTAGGGGGCCTACTGCAGTTTGCTTATTGTACGTAAAGGTTGCAGATAACTCCAAGTCTTTAATTTTTCACAGTTATAACATACTTGAATGTTATTTTATATAACATGTTTATTTATATAACATACTATAATGTTAATTTTATAAAACCACCAGTTTACTACTATGAAGACAAAATTCTCCCCAATTACAGTATGTAAGCTCTCTATAAAAATTTCCCCAGAAGGTTACATCATTCTAAGTTAAATTCATCCTATTCTATTTAAAAAACTGGTTTTCAGCTATTAAATGAATCTTGGTGGCATTCCCATTTAAACATTTTAATGGACACAGTAAAACCTCTCAAGTAAGAAGTACCAGATGTATTTTATGTAAAACATAAAGACAACCTAGGAGGAGCTGGCCCTACTATGAGGTCACATTTTGAATGAGTGGTTTTCAGTGGTAAATTCTAAATCCACAGACTTAACACCCACATAACTGAAAATCATTCCCCTGCTTTTCCAAAGCCTACAACCGGAATAATCACAACAAAAGTCAGCCCCCAAATGTCCATGCTATTAGTCATCTGGTAACACCTGATTGTAACTTTAAGTGCTGTGGATAGCAGATGTCAAGTTCTTCATGCTGTTTACAAGTCCTTTCTATTTATCTGAGTTTCTCCAACATATATATATATATATATATATATATATATATACACACATATGTATAGGCCCAGATAATTTTCCACTGGCCAAGAGTCAAGAGTTGACTATGACATTTGGGAATTCTGTTAAGCCTTTTTAAAAGGTGGCCCTCAGAATGAGAAGGTGACCTCTGCCTTGTGCTCTCATTTCTGCTTTAGGCCTTTTCAAAAGATGGCACAGCAGGCAGACCTTCCTTCTCATCTTCTCCAAGGCTCAGCTAGCAGAAAACTGGCTGCCCGTGTGTTCCACGTGGGCCATGGTTATAGCATACCCTGCTTACGAAAATAAAAGTAACATCAAAAACTTTGGTTTTGCTCTTTACAATTTTTGCTAGCACTGGGTGACAAGATGTTTGTTAATTTTAAAAATGTCTACGAAAATTGAAACTGGAAAAATGGTTTATTTCTAAGTCTTGTTTTGAAAGGATTGTCAACAAATCTACTTGTTTCTCCTAGTTAGACACTAGCATTGGTTTCTACCGTATTTCTCTACATGTTGTTATTAGGTTTTAGTAAGGGAGAAGGTCTTTTCAGGTATCAAAGTAATGAAAGCAGCATTCAGACGGGTTGTTTCTAAACTACAACTCTTTGGACACTAGAGTCCTTCAATTTACTATATCAGAATGTCGCAACTGACAGTGGCAAGCCAGATTCTCACTTAAAGAACAACAGAAGGATCAGAACTCAATGATACTAATCTAATGTACATGACAAATTTGCTCCCGCACTAAGTAATCTACAGAATGAATGTCAAAAGGCAGGCTTGAAACTCGCCAAGTTCCTCACTTCTGAAGTGGAATAAGTCATGTACTTATGAGATCAGCAGGCTGACTTTCCAGCACCCTCATTCCAGACTACCTTCTGTAGCAGATGGTAAAATCAGCTTTCTCATACACCTCTTAGAACTCACAATAGGTACAAGGTAGGTTTCTAAGTGGATGACTTTCACCTCTGATGAGTTGCTCAGTTTCCCTGCTGCCAATGTTCCCCGAGTGCATTGGTGGCGTTTCTACATTTGGAAATCACTCGTTCACATTAAATATCCGACATGATTAATTTCCACTGTAGACGAAGACAGGGAGATATGATCTGGGGGGAGGAGGCAATGTGAAACAGACCTCCATTTTTAGAAGGAACTGTTAATTCTTTGCCCTAGACTGAAATGTTCACAGACAGCTGAGATACTGTTTTGCATGTTTTCTAAAGAGATTTCATTTGTCAATCAAACCACAAGAACATTTTCGGGTCTAGAGAACACAACCCAAAGAGCTCCTTGCTGTTTGCTTGATGAAACATTTGATGTCCCAGTGTGATTTTTGGCTCCAAGGCATCAATGCTTATTTGTCTGGTCACCCCAGTAACTACCCAGGATGGTCGGAGTCCATATGCCCTTCCTGTGCTTGTTTCCTAGGAAGAAATGCAGCCTTATTTAAATTTCAAATTTCCTTCTCTAAGAGAGAAAGTTTAGGTTTCCTGGTAGTTTCCAAAAAGAGTACTAAAAGGAATGGCAGGAGTTTTAAATCTTTTCTCTGTCAGGGCTATATAAAAGTGTGCATCTCTTTAATTACCTGCTACCGACACGACCACCACCATATGGTAGCAAAATGACCACAACCTTCCACTCGGCTCTGGCAGTAAATGGGCCCACCTTTATTCTGGGGAATCCAACGTGTATTCATTTATAGGGACAGGAGAAGAGAAAAAGTTTGCCTGCAGAGGACTATTAATTTAATTCTAGGTTAAATTTAAAAGACAGCTTCTCAGAAACCTTCACGTTTGTTCAGTCAGCAGCTCAGTTAAGACAAAAACCCTCTTTTTCCCCCACAAATGGGAACAAAGATGACAGGTTTTAAATTCCTCCCATACATACCCTTAAGTCACCCTTCTCTCTCCTTGAGGGCTCTAAGGTTTTCAAACATGATCTTGCGCTTTATGGAGTACATTCTTGAGTTGCACAAAGATTAGCATGAAACTCTCAACAGCTGCCGAGTCTGTATTATTGATCAATACTCAGTTTGTGCCACATGACTAACAACAACAACAAAAAAAACCTTAACTTGCTAGGCCATTCTTTTAAATAAGTTTCCAAATAGGGTCCACTATAAGCTCTAGACTAAAAGCTATCAACCCTGGCTGCACATTAGGAATTCCTGAGGTTCCGAAACAAAGCATGGACACCAAGGCCCCACCTGAAGCTACTGAATCTGAATCTCTGAGGGGAGAGCTCTTGCACTGATTTTTTTAAAGAAAAACTGGCCAGGTGATCCTAATGTGTCACCAGGGTTAAGAAGCTCTGCTCTAGAACATCTGAGTCTGCTAAACTGTCATCCCCCTGACCTGGAACAGGTATGTGTTTAAGATGACTTGAGTTTGCTCTCTCAGAAGATCTTTGAGTTGGATGTACCATTACTTAGCAGTTTCAATCTGGTTTTATGCCAGCTTGGAGGCAGACAGATGGCCTTGTGTTGAATGGTGTCTGGGCTTTGTGGCACCCTGCTTTTTTCCACACAGCGTAGACATTATGTTTCCAGATGTGAAACCATTTTGACGAATGGATTCACCTTCCCAGGACCCCTGGTAAGGTGAGGGTTATTCTCCACATCTTGTAAGCAAAAATTAGGACCACCGGTCAAAGTGACTTACTTTGATCCACGGAATATTAGTAATCGAATAAGGACTTAGAATACCAGAAGGCAGTTCTGATTTGAAATGTCTGACAGCTTCTGGTTAGTGGCAAAAAAAAAAAAAAAGAACAGCCTGGAAGAACAGCTTCCTAACCCACAAAGAAAGGCTGGGGTAGGTCACTGGGCAAATGCTGCAAATAGGTTTCAGGTACTCTCTTCTCTGGGTAGGCCTTCTAGGTGGGACTCTTGCCCTACACAAACCATCCCAAACCCATCTTGTTTACATTTGAACTACCCTTTGTCCTACTCAGCAACTGAGGGGAAGAGGACACACCATAATTGCATTTCCTCCCTGTTTCCCCTCTGACGTCCCCACAGGAAAACCCTGATGGGAAGCCCTCCCCTCTAGTTTTAGTCTTGACAAATCTCCATTTACTTATATTTAAGTAGGTCAGAATAAAATGTTTGCAACAAAGACTACAAGACCCCTTGGGGGGAAAACACAATAATCTATGGATTGACCTAAGACTAGGAAGGGAAATTCAGTGGTTATTTTTCCTCGCTAAGAGGGTAATTTCATATAATCTGCTGAAAGCTTCCTAGAAAACCAAAGCCTAGAGGTTAATGGAGAAAGGGTGTATCCCACCTGGTTGGCTCTTTTTAAGAGCCATTATTAGGGTGTTTTCTCTTAGCTTTTTCCCTCTAAGATTGCAGGTAAGCAATATAAGAGATAAGCCAGGCTTTATAAAGCCCCAACCAAACAGCCAACCAGCCTATCCCTCCATCTCTGCAAAAGCACAAACACATCTTGCCTTTTAAGTGTATATGGCATGACCGGTCATTACTGAGATAACTCTTTGAAATAAAAACTCCTGTGCTGGTTCTGGGTCTGAGCTCACACACATCTCCACGTTTCTGCCCAGCCTGGCTGCTGCTGTCTGCAGCCTGACCCCATGACATAAGAACCTCCCTTCCAGGGGCTAAGGAAGCTCTTTCTCTGGCTGTAGGGGGTAGGTCTTCCTAAGTCCTTTACTAGCCCAGGTGACCCTTGGGCCTCATGGGGTTAGGTACATTCTTTAGCTGTTTTCAAATTTATTATGCCCATGGATGACCATAAAATCAAAATGGACTTTATTGTACACAGAAAGGAAAGAGGCAAATAAAAATCATTCAATTTTATTGAACCACATGAAATTGCCATTCCTGTTTTGAAAAAAATGGTTGAATATCAGCAATTTCACCTGGCTCAACCTAATTAAATGATTTTTTTCCAGATTTGCACAAATAATCAACTCAAACCCAAAGCTGTGAAGCAATGTCTTATTTAAAAATGAACCATTAAAATGTGAGTTAAGAAGATTAAGTGGCTGATTTCATTGTGGGTGCACTAGACTGGGACACTATTTTTTCTGCCATAGTAAGAAAAATACGCACATCATAAAAGCATTTTTTTAGAACTGGGTCGCCAAAAAAAAAAAAAAAATGCTAGCACTGAAGCATAGAGACATGGGGTGAAACTCAAACTTTTTCCAAGAGTTCTTTCAGTATTTCCGTACTACAGGTGTGAGCAGGTAGAAGAGCTCATCCAGAAAGAACCCAAACTAAAAACCTAAACTTCAAACCACACCCACACATTAAGCTGGTGCAACAGCCTTCCCAGACACCAAGAAAACGACCCTTCTCTGCATGGCACTCGGCGATGTAAAGACTCCTGGAATTTTAAACTTATAATAGAAGAAAGAACCTTCCACCAGGTTGAATAATGCTTACTATTCCATTGACTGGCCTCTGATTCCTCATGTGGCCACTGAAATCTCATGCGTTCTTCAGCCCAAAGTTTGGAATTCTACCCAGTCTAAAGACTACTATCTTATGTTTTCTTCACAGTTAATTTTTTTGCATTGGGATTCTTTCCCTCTGAATTCTAGCCTGTTGCCTCTTAGGCTTCTTGCTGCCTTCTCTTTCCCAAATAAAAGCATCCTACAAATGTGGGTGCTATTTGTAAGCCCACTACTTAGTAGATACTTCAGTCCTAGTAATCATTTCCCAGGCAGCCAGCTCATACAGTAGCCCTCAAAAGTTGAGTGCTTTTTGCAGTAACATCATCATCGGTTGCTAAATACTTCCTTTCCTCAGATTAACTTAAAAACAACAGTATAACACTATTTGCCTTTGGTTTTAAACATTTCAGTAACTTCTTTATGGAGATTTCCAGAGAAGGAACTATAATTCTTTCCTCCAAGTTGAAATGTTCATGGATATATTTTCAAATCTTCAATCTAGAAGACACACAGGTAGCATCAAAGTCAGGAATCCTGAAATGAGGTTGCAGTCACACTGCCTTTGTTGCCAGAGCCTCCACTCAGATTGCTTTTTCATGTTTTCTGTCCCACTTAACGCCATTTCCTGTAATCCTTGGAGGTCCAATTTTGATTCCTTCATGATCTTTTTTCTAGCCTGTTCTCCCCTAACTTGATATTCCTACAGCCAGCTAGACTTGCACTGCTCTGCACTGAGATGCGGCCTCTGGGGGAGGAATCCCGGGCACCTGCCTCACCTTGTTCAGATACTGCAGGCGAATGAATTAAGAGACCATTAAAGCATGCTATATTCTTTTTTTGTTTAACTCTGAAACACTATGTGAAAAATTGGAAATAGGTCTGCATTTGTCTTATAGATACTTTGCCTCGCCATCTGCATCTTGGGTTAAATTTTAAGCGTCACGATAGTTTCAGACCCCAATAAAATAGAAGCGTTAGTTCAATCCAGTCAGTGCCCCACCTCAAACACTGGGGCTCGCAGCCATCCTCACCCCACGGGGAGCCTACCCCATCGTGTCAGGGTTTGGGGTGGCAAGTCAGGAGTTATTATCCTCCAGAGGAAACACGAGGCGGGTGCCCCAGCTCGAGACCTTCTGGTCTCCCATTCCCAGGTCTCGCTCCAGCACTTCCTCGGAGCTACTCTTCGTTCTCCGGCCGCCCTCGAGGCTGGTGGAGGCCGTGTGGGAGCCTGAGGAGCCATTCGCAGTCACTGTGCTGTCTCCATAGGTCAAGGTGAGGTCACCCTCCGTCAGGATGAAATCAGAGTCTTCCTCTCGCAGTGGCTCTTGGTTCTGAAAAGCACAATCAACAACAACAAAAATGGGAGACTGATTTCCTCCAGGGCTGGAGCCAACCCAACCCTAATTCCTCATCTGAAAACTGCGGATTATAGAACTTGCCTGCCTTGAGCCTCTAGCATGGCAACTGGGTATTCCACCCAAGGCACTGTTGCTGGGACCAGGATTTAGAACACCAGAATCCCCACCTGGATGATAAACCACCAAAAAGGGCAGTGATCTCCTTCTTTATGTCTTCTCTTTTCTGACTAGGCCTTCTGGGTGGGCCTCCTGCCCTACACCAACCATCCCAAACCCACCTTGTTTACATTTGAGCTACTCTTTGTCCAGTCAGCGACTGAGGGGAAGTGGCAAACCATAATTAGGATTTCCTCCCTGTTTCCTCTCTGCTGTCCCCACAGGAAAACCCTGATGGCGAGCCCTACCCTCTACGTCCACGGGTGGCTGAAATGAGGAGCAGAGAGGGAGAGTACATTTTCTTGAGCATGTATTACGTGCCTGCCAGCAACTTCACATAAGCCCTCATTTGATTCTCACCCCTCCCCTGTGAAGGCGTGAACACTCTTATCACAGAGCAGAAAACCTGAGCTAAGGGAGCCTATGAAACATGCCCGAAGTTGTCCAGCTGATAGGAAGCAGAGTTAGAATTTATGCTGCCTCCACACTGGTTTTACCCACATAAAGCATGTGAAAAATTGCCCTGTCAGGAAAAGGCCTGGAACGGCAGGTCATGCTAAGCAGTATTGTACTACACAAGACAGGCCTTAGCAAAACTGCAGCCATTTGAACTACCAGATGGTGGGGACAGTGACGGGAGACAGCGCGAGGTCAGACAGAACCTTTCACCCTCCAATAGGTTTAACAAGCGAAACAAGGGAAGGGCTATGACCCAGCTTCCCCGCTGCACTGAGGCCTGTCGAACACCGCGGATGGCCTTGAACAGCCAACACGCAGTGTCAAACGCCCCGGGTAAACTGCTCTTTTCTCTCCTGTTTCCCGCCGCCCTTCAAAGCTCATCTGAAGTCCTGCATCCTCTACACCACAGGGCCTCTAGGACACTGAACCAGCCTCCCTGACCCCCTCACGCCTTGCTCAGTCACACTGTCCAAGGCAGGTCAGTGCCTGCACCTCCCAGCTAGAGGATAAACCAGCAAAGGGCAGTGACCTCCTTCTCTGCTTCCTGGCACCTTCGTCAATGGTGCTTACCTCACAGTAGGTGCTAAATGAATACCTGGTAAATGCTCCAAGCTATGGGAAGATTCATGGGTTAAGTCTCTCTGGCTTCTCCTCTCCCAGCCTGTTTCTGTGCACCAGCTGGTGACAAGCACATACTCGTTTACTGCATTGTTTCTCAGTGATGTCGACTTCACACACGGTCCACAGTGTGACTCCACTTAACCGATATTCTGGCATTTTTAACAGGCAAGCATGCAACTCCTCTCGCTTGCTGCCTCAAACCCCCGCTGGAACGAAGCAGGGTGCAAACACACAATCAAATAAAAATCCTGTACCCAGGCAGACATTTTAGAGCGCTGTTCCAAATCTCCCTCCAAAGTCTCAAATTGCCTCCTCTTCATTGGTGTTTAAAAGGTCCTAAAGCTCAATCTGTTCTAAGATTGTTTTCTTAACAACAAATGATACCATGTGCCCCATCTGAGTGTCCAACCTCCAGGGAGTCCTCCTTTCCTGTCTTAACACGTTCCCGTTCTCCTGTCCATACATGTGCTAAATCATGTTTTTGTTCAATCGCTGTCAAAAGACCTCTGCCAGGGCTCTTAGCTTCCAATGTTTAGGGAGATGGTCTTGGCATGTATTTTATCATTTCAAGGTCTGGAGCCACAGAGGGACAGAGACAAACATGGGACAACTGCATGTGAGGGTAATTCCGCAAATGGAGGAAAGCCCCCCACGGCACCACAGAGGAGACCCCAGCATGAACATCATGGCCTACCCTGACTCCTCGCATAAGAGTGTCTGCAGCTGGCTGGGACCCTGGGCAGAACCCCAGCCCAGAGCAGCAGCAGCAGCAGTATTGAGGGTGATTCTTGCTGGAAGCCCAAGTCACCGTATCTGAGGTTGGCTGTGGGGCATCCACAGCCCAAACATGATCCCCGGAAGAAAACCTTGAGCAGTCTCTTGAATTGGTGAGGGAAATACTTTGAACTTACGTGATTGTGAGTTTATTGAGTTTACGCTGAGTTCAAACTAGTCCAGATATTCCTAATCTATGAACGAGGGGAATAATTAGTAAGCTTCAGATTAGGTAAAGTTTTAATAAGGTTTTAGTAGTGGGTTAGTTGTTTTACTATTACGTAGACATGAAAAGTGACCCTTATTAGAACTTAATTGAGATGGAAGGCTTTACAAATTGTTCAGAAGAGACCAGAGCTAGGAGACAACGTATACACCCAGCAAAACTTAAAATCAGAAGGTATAATCACACCTGGACCTTCGTTAGTGGGAGAAGCAGAGCTGCCGTGTGGGCACTCTTTGTCTCTGATGACAAAACCCATCTAAATGGCCCCTACGGCCAGTGCAGACAGAGGGCCACAGTAAGCGAACCATGCAGCAGTTAGCACTAGCCGGCTTTTGTGAAGTAAGCTAGTAGCAGGTTTGAGAAATTATGAAACTTTATAATCTATTGGTTTGTGTCCTTCTAACCTAAAAGGTAACTAGCATTATTAGTTAGGCTGACGGTATGTTAAAAACTTACCGCGGCATTAAAAATAACTTTACAAACTGGGAACAGTTCTAGGGAAATGGTGTTCTCACCATCCTACCCATTTCTTTACGTAATTTAAAACCAGTTTATCACAGGTGGCACAGGAATTTCATTTTGATCTGGAGAGGAGCTGTGGGCAATGGAAGGCTCAATTTTAAGAGAAGGAGGAGACATGAACACTGCTGTCTGTCACATGTGGTGAAAATGCAAACAAAAGGCTGGGGCAGAACTGCATTTTTACCAGGCGGAACCTGCCTCTCCCAAAGGGGAAATCCAGTAGCCCAGCTGGGTTTGCAGGTGTAAAGTTCTGTGGCTGCCCACCAGGCCTTTTCAATAGTCGCCTTCCTCTGAAGGAGCCGGGGAGGGGCCTGAGGGCCTCGGGATGACAGACACATGGCGCTCACCCTCTGCGAGGCTCTCCCACTGCACGGCAGTAGCAGGTTTACGACTCATGGGGACTTGGCAGTTGTCATGCCTGTTCTTGAAGGAAGAGCACACTGTATCCTCCGATCTTGGGCGCTCTGATGTGGCTGCCCTTCCCCCCGCCCCAGCGCCCCTACTTCGTTATGGTGTCCACATCTCTTTCCCCTCTGTGCCACCTGAGTCTGTGCCACCCCTGTTAGAACTTACTTGTTGAGAGCCCTTCTCTCTCAGATGTGGGCTTTGCGTTCTGTTTTGTCATCACTGATCAAGTAGACTGCAGGTCTTTTGCTAAGTATTTGAAGACCTGCATTAGGCTCCCAGCTCTGCCAATTACTGACTGTGGACAACTCACATCATCACTGAGTTACACTTTCCTCATCTGTAACACCATAGGACCTGCTCGTTCATGGTATGGCCAAGAGAACAAAAATTAGCCATTGTGAGCTGCAAAGCTGTACACAAATTTAAGGAGTTCTTTTCTCCTTGGGTATAGTGATTGTGTTACCGACAAGCTGATGAGGATGGCTGAGGAGAGATGGGGAAGAAGGAAGGCCTTTGACCTCTCCTCCACTCCCTCCACGTGGTAGCTGCTTGCTCTCCCCACCTCTCCACCCTGCAACCCACATGAGAAGCTCAAGGGCCAGCCCTGAATCTAAGCTATCCACCAGCGGGGGTGTTCTTTTCATACTGTGCTGAGTCTATTTCTAGAACCTGGAAATGGAAAGAAAGGCCTAACCATGTCAATGTAAATAAACCATTTACAAAAGGAATCCTTACATTTGTGAAAAGCTTTGTAGTTTCCAGTGCATCTTTACGGACCTAATTGTTCAACTCTCACAGCCGGCCTGTATTACTAGACCCATTTTACAGATTAGAAAACTGAGGCACAGAGCACTTCTATGGCCTATCAGGGCTTGGATTCCAATTCAGTTGTTCTGATTCCAAATGTAGTGTTCTTTCTACTCCACCACAGCTGCCAATGTTGGGGAACCTCATAATCCTGGTAAAAGGTTTCTCTGGTACTGTGTAAAATATATAAACAAATATGTAAGCTGGCCATTTCTAGTCATCTTATTAAAGAGGAAAAATCTGTGGATTTGCAGGCAGGAGCGTGATGGTTTCTTCTCCCTAGGTAAAGGAACACGGTGAGCAGGACTACAGCCCTGGCCTGCTGTACTTACGTCGTACACCTGGGGACTAGTCAGACACCGAGCCAGCAGGCCACACCAGGCGGGAAGAGTGGTGGTTAGCGGGGGGCCACTGTGTGTGAGGATGGGCTTCAAGTAACTTTAAAATGGGAATTAAGGAAAAATGGCTGCGAGAGAAAACACACACACACCAAAATGTGTTTAAAATCCCACCATAAATCATCCAACATTCTACCCACAAAAAGCTTCTTTTTCCCCTTTTACCAGTGTGACATAGGAAACACTTGTACCCTAGAACAGTTTGAATCAAAGGGTAAGGCAGCCCTATTAACCTTAAACGGTAACTGTTGACTCTCAGGTTGGTGAGTCTCAGTTTTCAGTTAAAAAGCCTATTTCATTAATTAGAACCCCCTTCTCCCTTCTTTGTCATGTTGAACGAGAGTTTTGCATTCAATCAGCATTTCGGCTTCTGACACACAAACAGCCCACACCCCGGAAATAGGAAATAGTGTACCTGGAATGGGGGATTGTGGCCTGGGTCCCCTCTGCTTTTGTTCTCTGCAAGTATTCTTATAAACCACTCTACCCAGAGGGCACATGGTGGAAATGTTGGAGTTGGACAGGACCCTAGAAGTGGGCTGGGGCTACTACAAAGGTGGAAACTGAGACTTGGGGAGGTGAAATGATTTCAGTAAGGTTACTTGTACCATAATCTCCCAACCTCCCATACAGCACTATTCTTCACCCTACTTGCAGCTTCTCTCCCAGACTCTGACACAAGGCTTCTCAACTTCGACATTGTTGATACTGGGAGCCAGATCATTCTTTGTTGTGGGGAGTTGTTCTGTGCTTGGTAGGATGTTGAGCAACATATCCCTGGACGCTACCCACTAGAGATGCTCCTTAACTTACGATGGGGCTACATCCTCATAAACCCATTGAAAGTTTAAAATATCACAGGTTGAAAATGCACTTAAGGCCGGGCGCGGTGGCTCATGCCTGTAATCCTAGCACTCTGGGAGGCCGAGGAGGGCGGATTTCTCAAGATCAGGAGTTCCCAGCCTGAGCAAGAGTGAGACCTCGTCTCTACTAAAAAAATAGAAAGAAATTAGCTGGACAACTAAAATTATATAGAAAAAATTAGCCGGGCACGGTGGCGCGTGCCTGTAGTCCCAGCTACTCGGGAGGCTGAGGCAGGAGGATTGCCTGAGCCCAGGAGTTTGAGGTTGCTGTGAGCGAGGCTGACGCCATGGCACTCTAGCCCGGGCAACACACTGAGACTCTGTCTCAAAAAAAAAAAAAAAAAAAAAGTAAATGCACTTAATACACCTACCCTATCGAACATTATAGCTCAGCCTAGCCTACCTTAACTATGCTCAGAACACTTACGTTAGCCTACAGTTGGGCAAAATCACCTAACAAAGCCTATTTTATAATATTCAATATCTGATATAATTTATCAAATGCTGTACTGAAAGTGAAAACCAGAATGGCTGTATGGGTACTTGAAGTATGGTTTCTCCTGAACACGTGTCATTTTCACACCACCATAAAGTCAAAAAACCATAAGTTGAACCATCGTAAATTGGGAACCATCTGTTGATGTCAGTAGCACCCCTACCCCCCTCCTCAAGTTGTGACAATCAAAAATGTTTCCTGGGAAGCAAATTTGCCCTCGGTTGAGACCACTGCTCTAGATGAAGCAGAGAATGGAAAGCTCAGGGTTTCTCTCTCAGTGAATATCGGAGCTGCTGAACCCACAGCCATGTGGGAAGCACCAGGAAGCACCAGTCACGCTATGGTAAAGCCTGGATCATTTCTGAGACCCACAGCCTAAGCAACGTGGACAAGGTGGAGTCTCAGGTGGCCACCTTGACTACAGGGATGGCCAAGCCACTTTAAAGGAAGGCGAGGAGATGCCACAGCTGTGTGTACCCAAGAGGACAACTGTTAGAGGCACCATGACTTCTCATGTTCATTTAAAGTAGCACCAGAGAAACGCAGCTCTCTCTAGAGGAGGTGGAAGGGAGATACTGGGGAATGCTTCCAGTTTGGAATTACTCAACCAAGGAGGATGTGAGGGCTCAGCTGGAGCTCTTCACACACAGAGCCAGCTCCCCTTGGACTGTTCCCCTTGAATAGCATTGCTGGGGAGAGGTGTGGGCCAGGTACTCTTCCAATTTGGGAACAGCACCCACAGGCCTGTCAGTTTTCTTGTGTCTTTGTCTCAGAAGATGACAGAGGCTCAGATCTGTGGCATGACAAATAAGCAAAGGTCAAGGGGAACCCAGAGGCTGCCTTTCAGTTCCTGCCTCAGGCCCCCCCAAAGACAAGCTCTCTATTCTCCTAATCCAGAAGGCCCTCTGACAACTTCTACAAAAAAAGAAAAAAAAAAATATATATATATATACACATATAAGCTTCTAAATATTCAAATTGTTGGAAGGGCACAACATGAAACATCAAGTCTCTCTTTCCTACTCTAGTTGTTCTGGTAATTACCATTACAACTTTATATAATACATTTTTTCCTCCCATTTCCTGACTTCTAAACTTTAGTTAGAGGCTTTAAACTCCCGCCTGTGAAGGATGGTTAAGTTTAATTCATTTACACTGTTGTCTCTGCTTTCCAATTTTTTTCTTTTCCAATCTTATCATAATTAATTTTATAATGCAGATATATAACATCTGCTTTCTATTTTATAACTAATAAGTAAGCTTTATCTAGAGATTGAGTCTAAGTGCTAAAAACCAATAAAGAGCACTTATAATAACGTCATTGTCTGAATGTTCACTGTAGAATCAGAGTGGTTAGAGCAATATAAAAGGAAATGGAATACACTTTTACACATTTAAACTTTGTCAGTCAGAACAAAACCCTTGAGTGTCTTGCTAAATAAAGGGTCTTCTTCTAACTTTTAAAAAATTTGTTCACTTCTTCTTGGTTATCACAATCATTGTTTCTTTGATGTTGTTGCTTTTGTTGGACATTTGTTTTGTTTGATCCTTATGTTATTTTTCTTCCTTCCTACAGAGTCTGCTTGTCACTGAACTTTCTGAATTCTTGCATGTCTGAAAGCTACCCTCTTTTATTCTCTCCTTTTTGATTGGCAGTTTAGGTGTAGAACTCTAGGTTCAGATTTTTTTATTTCATCCTAGAACTTTGAAGATATTGGTCAACTGTATTCTAATATCCAGTTTTATCCCTGAGAAGCCTGATCCTTGTCCTTTGAAGGCTGCCTATTTTTCTCTTTGGAAGTCTCACAGATTCCCTCTTTTTCTCTGGTAGTTATGGAATGTCCCCAGAATGTGTCCATTCATTCTCCTCACATTTGGTGGGCGCCTGCACTCTGGAGACAAGTGTCTTTCTTAGCTAAGGGAATTTTTCTTCCATTATTTCTTTGGTAATTCTTTTTCTCCATAGGCTCCATACTCACCTTTCAGTTTCTGTTAAATGATTTGGACCATCTAGGTCTCATCTCCACATCTTGGAAATCTCCTCCTCTTACACGTCTCTGACTTTATGCTCTAATTTTTGGATTTTTTTCTCAAGTTTATCTTCCAGATCAACAATTTGGTATTCATCACGTTCAAGTTGTTGAACTATCCATTATATTTTTATTAATTTCAGAAATTTCATATTTTTAATTTCTAAGAATTTCTTCTTGTTTACTTCTTTTTCTAATAATCTGCTCTTGAAATTGGAAAAACCTCTCAATGCTCTAAGGATTTTATTAGAAAAATAAAAAATTAAATATTTGGAATTATTTAATTACTTTGGCACCCCTATCCTCATGTCTTTATTTAGTTTCTCTGTTCATCAGGAAGGCTGGGGACTCCTACCATGGCCAAAGGTGGAGGGGCGGGGTGAGGGGAGAAATCTTTGGTGCTCTCAAGATCTATTTCTCTAACAAGCCTTCCCTAGGCAGTGCCTCTACTTTCTTTAGAGATGTATGGCCTGAAGAGAAAATTAAGTTACCAGTTGATCTGTTGACACAGGAAGTACCTGTTGCAGGTATTCCTGACAATATTCTTTAATAAATCGCCTGGAAAAATTAGCTTATGACTCACTTTTGTCTTGGGCTACAGTTTTCTCTGCTATAATTCCCTCTACTGTTGGTCTTGCAAGTAGATGAAAATATCTCTTTTGTGATTTCAATGAACCCTGGGGAGAAAAGGGCAGTATATGTGTGTGCTGAGTCTCTCATCTTACAGTAGAAGCCCACCTATCCCATGTTAAGGCTTGTTCAGGGATGGAGGTCCCACACTCTTTCCTGCCAGCCTGTGGGAGTCATTCATGTCCAGCTGAACTCTCTTCTGATGCAGCCAAAGCCCATGTTTTCTTGTTAGATCATCTGTAGAGCTATAGAATGAATCATGGTCACCTTCTTCATTTAATTCTTCAGACTCTTTATGCCAGCTTATGTTCTTTCTTAGTTTCTCTTCTCCAAACTAAAAAGTGGAAATCCCAAAGTCACTAAAGTTTAGATTCAGATGGGACTTTAGCAATAACTCCTATCTTTAAAGAATCAATTTTTTATCACTTTAGCATTTTGCCACTCTCCTGTGGATACTCTTCAATTTGTTCTACATACTATCTGAGCCCAGTGAGCAACACGCATTGTGGATTACAATATAGACGAAGTTCATGTGGCTTTAAAAAATCCCTGAGGGTTCTATTTCAGTTAGTAGCAAACAAGGTAATTTGAACCAACCTTTTCCATTGAGAACTAGAAAAGCTGGGCAAAATAAAACAAGACAAAATCATCTATTTGATGGCTTCAGAAAGCTACCAAGGCAGTGACAAGGGCCAGAAGAAGGATAGCCAAGAGGTGAGCCTCACACTTGGTGAACCACAATTTTCCTAAAGCCTCCTGAGAAGCTGAGCAGAGCATCTGGCAGATTCACAAAGACAGAGTCTGACAAACATTGAAGTCTGGGGCCCGCAAAGAAGAAGATGTAAACACCCCAGGCTTTAGGTAGGGACCCAGAAAAAAGGGCAAATAAAAAACAGACTAATCCTCATAGGAACTGATGCCTGGCTTCACATCACCTTTATTCCTGGTTGGATTAAGGTGATCTAGAATTGCCAATACCCCTAGCTTAACCATCTCTGAAGGATGATAACCTCATCCAGAACATTGCAAATTATCTCTAGATTTTTTCACTTCCCATGATTGTCACTCAGTAGGAAAAATGCACAGAAGATACGCAATAAAGCTTCTAGAAGGTAACACAGGAAATTGGCTTCATGAATTTGGGTTAGGCGAGGATTTCTGAAAAAGGATATAAAAGATACTAACTAGAATGGAAAAGATCAATAAATTGGATTAAGACCTTTTGTTCATCAAAAGATTCTACTTAAAAAGTGAAAAGGCACATTACAAAGTAGGGGAAGATATTTTAATCACATATAATCAGCAAAAGACTCATCATACCCAGAATACATAGAGAACTCTTGCAAATCAGTAAGAAAAAGGCAGACAACCCAATCTTGAATAGGTACTTCACAAAGGAACAAACCAAATAGCCAGGAAATATATGTTAAGGTGTTCAACCCTATAGTCATCAGAGAAATGCAAATTAAAGCCACAATGAAATACCACTACAAACCCACTAGAACAGCCAAAATTAAAAAGACTGACAATACCAGCTGTTAGTCAGGATGTGGAGCAATTGTAAATCTCATACACCAGAGGTGAGTGTGTAAAGTAGTTACACTCACTGTTTTGGAAAACTGGCACTGTCTTCTACAGTTGGACCTAGTGATGTCCTATGACTCAGCAATTTCACTCCTGGGTACATTCCCAACAAAAATATATGTATACATTCACCAAAAGACAGGTACCGGAATGTTCATAGAAGTATTTTTCATAGTAGTTCCAAACTGGAAACAACTCACATGTTCATCAATAATAGAATAAATTATGATATATTCATAAAACTAATAACTATGGAGCAATGAAAACAAATGACCTAGAGCTACACAGGAAAACAGAGATGAATCATACAAATGATGTCAAGCCAAATAAACCAGATACTAATATATATATATGTATTGTATAATCCTATTTATATAAAGTTAAAAAAAGTAAAACTATTAAGTGTTACTAGAAGTCAGGAGAGTGGTTACATTTGGGGAGGGGGAAGGGGCAGTAATTGGGTTATGGCATGAGGGGAGCTGGCAATTTTGTGTTTCTTGACTGGGCTGGTGTTAAATTAATGTGTTTATTTTGTGATAATTTACCGAGCACTTATGATTTCCATACTTTTCTGTATATCTGTTACACTTCAATAAAAAATTTTCTGGCCAGGTACGGTAGCTCACACCTGTAATCCCAGCACTTTTGAAGGCTGAGACGGGAGGATCGCTTGAGGCTGGGAGTTTTAGACCAGCCTGAGCAATATAGCGAGACCCTGTCTCTACAAAAAAGAAAAAGAAAAAGAGCTGTGGATGGTGGTGTACACGTGTAGTCCTAGCTACACAGGAAGCTGAGGCAGGAGGATTGCTTTGCTTCAGCCCAGGAGTTCAAGGCAGCAGTGAGCTATGATTGCACCACTGCACTCCAGCCTGGGTGACAAAGCAAGACACTGTCTCTTAAAAAAAAAAAAAAATTCTTAAACTTTTTCCAAGTCCCCAAAGACCATATGCAATAAGCCACCTGCCTGTTTGATTACTATGTCAATTTAAGAAACCATGAAGGTTTAACTTTTTGGTTTTTAATTTTTATTTGGGACCAAGTGAATCTACTAGCACAGGGTCTGCCCTGCATGTGGCCCAGTTATACCGCTATCAAATCACACAAGATCAGATTTGGCTGAGTTCAGCCAATAGGAATTATCCTCTTCATGTGGGTTAACAGCTAAAGCTCCATTTCCCTTCCTGACCATAGCATGATGACCACAGCATGATTCATTGTGTAATTTTAACCTAATTCACCTACAAAGGCATAGTTCCCCTGGACATAAAGCTCTCAAGAGCCACATGAATGGATTGGCTACTCTAAGGATATGCAAACATTCCTCTTGGCCAGAGAGATGCTCACCAGGACTACCTGTGGTTGAATGATCAGTGCACATGTCCCATGAGAGGACTGACTACACCTGTCCCAAGCACTCATCTTTTCTTACTCATCGGATGTCATTCACCAAAAATTCAACAACAGGATTTCATCATCAGTGTTTCACCAACACAGGGGATGCCACTTAAAAGGATACTTGTGGTCAAAGCTGTACCACAGCCTGAATATCCATGCACTCTCCTGCTTTGTCCGGTTTCCTCTGGCAGAATCTGGGCCGTCCTAGGAACAAACAAGAGGACATATGGTTAGTTGCACAAAAAGCAATCTCAAAGAAGGAAGGGAAGGAAAGCTTCTTTTTTAACTATAATTTTTATAGATCTAAAGCTCATAGTCAAACATCCCATATCACCAAAGTTTCAAAGACATATTCGGAGGTAATATTTGGGCAGAAATTGAATAAACCCAAAAGGTAGAAAAAGCAATCCTCAAAGGAAAAAGACTTGTTTATGTCTGTGGGCACATCAGCTCAATGTAGTACAACATTTCCTTTGGCATTTTTATTGTAATTTTCCTCAAAGTGCCTTTCAGCAGATTAATTACCCTAAAATAGTCTAGATCCTAATGAGCCAAAATTGATTTATAGAGAATATTTTAAAAAGCATCTGTGAAACCAGCTTTCCAGACTGCCTTCCCCAACCCCATGGCCCCAAGCAGGCTTGGGGAAACCACACTTTGTTGAGTTTCTTGACAAACTAGCCAAGACTTCTCTGTGGTCCTTATCCAGGCACCTAACACTGTGCTCCAGGTGTCGAGGTAACTTGTTTCCCTACCAGCTTTAGGAAGGTGGGTCAGTGGGCAGGGAAAACAGAGCCCCGAGGAGCAATTCTGTTATTTTATCTACCCTCAAGTAGCAAGTTCCTTGCTGCTCTTCACATGCCCTTCCAACTAAAATATCTCCATCACTGAATTTTCAAAATAACAATGCAAAATCAAATATTCACTTGAGGTCTAGGAAATCTAGACATTATAAGTATCATAAACAGCACAATTAATATAAAAATCAGATTGACTGCAGCAATTTGAGGGCACTAGTGGGGCTCTGAAAGTATAGATGGCTTGCGGAGCACAGCCACTTTTCTCATCATCCTCTTTAATATCACAGGGAGAGGCAACTCTGCAAGTGAGGGGCAATCGACAGTCACCGAATAAAACTTGAACCGAAATTACAAGCAGTTCTAAATCACAGTGAGTGTCAATTCTACCTGTAATAGCAACACCAAGGATTGATTAGAGATCTTTGAGAAGCTAAGCATATAGCCAAGTAGAAGGAAGGAAATTACCAAGCACTATTTACATTCTTAAAGTTCCCAACAGCAAAGATTATTTTTAAAAATTCAGTCCCCTTGGTATTTCAGGAATGTTTAGTGACGGATATGGAAATGGCTTAGTTTAACAGGCCTAACAGGCCCATCTATGGATGAGGAAATATAAATAAGGAGAGACCCCAGAGACCAATTTTATTTTACATTTGTAAATTTTTTTTTAATTTCAGCATATTATGGGGATACAAATGTTTAGGTTACATGTGTTGCCCTTGCGCGCGCCCCCCCCCAAGTCAGAGCTTCAAGCGTGTCCATCCCCCAGACGGTGCACATCACACTCATTATGTATGTATATACCCATCCCCTCCTCCCCCATCATCTGCCCGACACCTGATAAATGTTGTTCCTATACATGCACTTAGGTGTTGATCAGCTAATACCAATTTGCTGGTGAGTACATGTGGTGCCTGTCCATCCATTCTTGGGATACTTCACTTAGTAGAACAGGTTTCAGCTCCATCCAGGAAAATACAAGAGGTGCTATATCACCATTGTTTCTTATAGCTGAGTAGTACTCCATGGTATACATATGCCACATTTTATTAATCTACTCATGTATGGATGGGCACTTGGGTTGTTTCCATATCTTTGCAATGGTGAATTGTGCTGCTATAAACATTCGAGTGCAGATGTCTTTTTTATAGAATGTCTTTTGTTCTTTTGGGTAGATGCCCAGTAATAGGATTGCTGGATCAAATTTATAAATCGTGTGGAAGAAAGAGGACATAGAAATGTCTCTACTTGCAGATAACAACTGTTCCTTTGGGTAACCAATCGCCAACCCAATGACAACTCTAAGAAGATTTCAAAATGCCACATGACTAAGTAGAAAAGCAGAAGATGACCTTTCTGATAGGCAAATATTTTTATGGAAAAATCAAATGGTTCTTTACAACAAGACAGGCTCTAGGCTCTCAGTTCTAAGTAGTACCTGTAAAATTTTACTAAAGAATAAACTACCAAGATGATAAACATCATCAGGAAGGATACTATAAACCATCAGGCACAAAACAAGTCCCCAAAGTCAGTTTCTTCCCCTCTTTCTCTTAAATCAACAAGAAAAACAACAAACCCTACTCTGTCATTTCTTAACCTCTGCAAAACCGCAAGTATTTATTATCACCTGGAATACTTAAGCTCTTGCCATCTCATCTCAACAAAGCTACAAGAGACTTATATAAGCCCCAAAAGGGACAATTAAAACAGGGTAAGCAAGGGAGGGGCTTCTATTTGACCAAACTAACAAAAGGTCTTCTCAGGCTAGAGAAAGATATGCCTGTAATTCACAAATAAGATAAAGTGACCTCAGACTCCACAGCAAATCCCAACTAAGAGACAACCCTTAAAGGCTAGGGGTAAGTTCAGGACAAATCAAAGGGGTGACCTTGCAAAAAGAGCGTTAAACAACTTCTTATTCCAAGAGATGGTGCCAGAAGCATGATTAGGTATGGGAAGAACTTAGACAAATCCACGTATGGTGGCTTTGGGGAAATCAGGGTGGTTCTGTGGAATAGAACTAATTTTTTAAGCTGACCCGGAAGATAACCAACAATTGCTTCACCACATGATCTGAGCTGCTATCACAGAGAAGCCAGGGGGGCCTTTTCTGTGGGTTCCAAAGCACAAGGCTGAGCAGGGGTCCCTATGGGCAAAGGCAAGGCCTCTTTCCTGGCTGCACTTGCAGACTCTTGGATTTACATTCCTGTGCTGCCCACAGAAAAACCAGAGACTTGCTCTCTTACCACACCCATCCTCAAAACCTGCATTCCCACCAGAAGGGTTCATACCTCATGTCTTTAGCTCAGACTACTTCTAGAGCCTGGGATATCCTTTCTTCCTCTCATCTCCTCCCTACCACGCCTACCTCTACCTGGCTGACCTCTATTCATCTTTCAAGGCCATTCACAAGCTTGGCTTCTCTGCAAAATGTTTCAAAAGCAACAGAGCACTCCAAGAGGTGGAGGTGTGGACATCACAGCCTCTCTCAATAGATAGCTGGGTCCTGACTGCCATTGCCTGGCTGTGTGATTGTTGGCAAGTTACCTAACCTTTCTGTGCTTCAGTGTCCTCACTGTAAAATGAAGATATAAACAATTTCCTATCTCATGGGGGCATTATGAGGCTGTGATATTATGATACAACAAGAAATATATTATACATTGGTCTTCACCCCAGTTACTGGCACAAAACTTGTTAAACCCTTGGAACTTCCTGAGTGGTTGGGATGAGAGGAGCATCTTTTATTCATAATAAGCTCCTTTTGCAAGCATTGCTGATTCAGTGGTAGAATTCTCGCCTGCCATAATAAGCTTCTTTCAATCATACCTGAATTAATGCTAATGAGGTAACTTTTGGAGGATGGGGGCTGGTTGCCAGAGGAACCAATCATCTGATTAGAGAGTTGGAACTTTCAGCCCCACCCCTGATCTCCAGGAGGGGACAGGGACTAGAGACTGAGTAAATTATTAGTGAGATGGCCAATGATTTAATCAATCATGCCTACGTAACAGGACTTCCATAAAACCCTAAATGATGGGGTTCAGAGGGCTTCCAAGATGGCTCCACGCACTCCGATCCCCATCCCCTGCCCTATGCATCTCTTTCATTTGGCTGTTCCTACATTGTATTCTTTATAATAAACTGGTAATAGTAAGTAAAGTGCTTTCCTGGGTCCCGTGAGTCATTCTAGCAAATTATTGCACCTGAGGAGGGGGGTCATGGGAACCCCTGATATGTAGCCAGTCAGAAGTATAGGACACAACCTGGGACTTGCGACTAGTGTCTGAAGGGAGGGCAGTCTTGTGGGACTGAGCCTTAACCTGTGGGGTCTGAGCTAACTCCAGGCAGTTAGTGTCATAATTGAGTTAAACTGTAGGATACCCAGTTGGTAACCAGAGAATTGGAGAATTGATCGGTGTGGGAAAAACAAAAAACCAACATATTTGGTGTTAGAAGTATTCTGAGTGTAGAGAATAAAAGAGGTTTTTATTTTAGAGGCATAAATGATTTTTTACACTTAAAGAACTTAGAATGGTGTCTGATACGTGACAAGCACTCAACAAATAGCGACTCTCACTGCCATTATTAGCCATGTGACTTTCTGTGCCGATTAAATATTTGTGAAATATTTAACACAGTCTCTGGCATATAGTTACAGCTCATATTATTAATTCAGTTCATTCGCAAAGACTGGATATGTAATTTCAAACATATATTTGTTGGGGGATAAAACTAGTTATTAACATCATTTGGCTATCTTGCATGGCTCTTTAGACAGGGGATTTTTAATCTTTTTACTGACATTATTAGTAGAGAAGTTCCTTCAAGAAAATAAACCCTGGCAACCCTGCTTGTTACCATTTTTGAGCATGTAAGAACCAGTGTCCATTTCTTCTGCATTCTGCATTCATTAAAGCACCTACCATGGGCCAGGTACTGTGCTGGGTGCTAGAAACACAAAGATGAGGAAGACTCAGCACCTGCCCCTTGAGGAGCACCCTTTCCAGAGGGGAAGAATGGCAAATGGTCCGATTTTTGGAATAATTTTTCTAGAACTAATGAATAACAATATCTGTGCAGAATTATATTTCATTCCATTCTTATATAATGTTAAAAGATTTTTTCCAAAGTTAAGTTCATTATAACAATGAGAGTAGTTTACTTTTTTTCTTTCAGGGATGGAGCATGTGGTAGGCAGAATAATGGCCCCTCAAAGATTTCTACATCCTAATCCCTGGAGGTTGTGAGCATGTTACATGACCCGGCAAAAGGGGCTTTGTGGATGGACTTAAGGTTATCCATGTAGGCCCAGTATAATCATATGGGCCCTTAAAAGTGGACAAGGAGGGCAAAAGAGTCAGAAGGTTACAGTGGAAGAAGACCCAGGAGAGATTCAAAGCTTGACAAGGACTTGCCCCACTGTTGCTGGCTTTGAAGATGAAAGGGGGCTTCTAGGAGCTGACCATGACCCCTGGCCAACAGCCAGCAAGGACACGGGTCCTAAGTCCTACAATCACATGGAACTGAATTCTACCAACAACCTGAATGAGCCTAGAAGTGGCTTCTCCCCAAGAGCCCAGCCCCGCCAACACTTTGCTTTTGACCTTGAGAGACCTGAAGCAGAGAAACCAGCTGAGCCACCAGACTTGTGATCTACTGAACTGTAACATAATAAAATTGTGCCATTTTAAGCTGCTAAGTTGTTGGTAATTTGTTATAGCAACCACAGGAAATTAATACAGAGAAGAGTAAATAAATGATGTAACTTGATTTGGGCCTTTATCATGTCATTGGGATGATGGGCCCAAGATTTCTCAGCAGGGGGGTAATCACAGGGTTTAAAAGCAGGGAATCAAGTCTCTGACATGATACATGGATAGTTTTATTCCTTGGTTAAAACTCTCCCCAGAGCTCCACAATGCCTAGCCCAGGGCTTCTCAAATTGTTAAGTGCACGCAAATCCCCTGGGGATACTGTCAAAGTGCAGATTCCGCTTCAGTGGGGCTGGGTGAAGAGTCTGCATTTCCAACAAGCTTTCTGGTGACACCCATGGGGCACTTGGAGCAGCAAGGACAGGCCTCTGCTCCCTGGGGGAAGAGCCAGACAATCTCTCGCTTCTGCCACTTTCCACTCTCACCCTTCATCATATTGTCATCAAACCCTTCAGGACAGGAATTCATCTGTCTTGTTGCAGATGTATTTCCAGAGCCTGAAGGAATGTCTGAAATAAAACAGGTGCTCAATAAATATTTGTCAAATGAATGAATACATTCATATTGACTCCAACCTTCTAGAAAATAAAAAAAAAAAGAATAGGAGAAAGGGAAATCAAAGGGCCAAGGGAGGCAACTGGAAGAACAAAAAACTTACGGGCTGGGGGGTCAGAGAGCAGCAGTTTGAGGAAAGGTATCTCAGCACCTGTTTGAAGTTAAAAATTTAGGTGACTGGGTATCGGATTTCAGCCTGGAGGAAAACCAGAGCAGAACTCAGGAATCCAATTTGCTCAGAAAGTCATAAGTCAATGCAACCATGAACAGCTGATTTTCTACAGTTTTCACTACACATACACAAATACACACACACACACAGAGGCATAGTGTGGTTTCCTTTCCTCCACATTTTATTAATATCCGGCTTGTGACCTTGTCCTGCTGATATGATAAAGCTGGGATAAATTCAGATTCATGCTCTTAGCTGCTCCCATCAATGAGTTCCCTTCTGTAAACTTGGGGAAGGAAGTAAATGATGTGTCTGCGTGTCCGGCCAGCAGAAATCTCAGCTGTCTAGTCTGGCATAAAAAGTTCCCCCTTTAATGGGGTGGGAAGCCACCCCTGGGATTGGGCAGCTTGTCTCCAGCTGGGGTTGTTTTTGTTTTTGTTTCAAAGTCACCAAGACCTCCAGAGAAACAAAGCAACTGAGTTTTTTTTGTCTTGTTTTGTTCTAATGAGTCAAACTTGCCAGGGACACAAAGCTGAAGTCTGCCCACAATATTCTTATGCTTCTCTCACATCAGGCCAATGTTCTAGCCAACAGTTCCTTGCCTTCTCCCACAAGAGCTAATATTCTGTAGCTCCCTAGCCATGATTCTGTTTATAACCTGCTTCTAGAACCAGCGAGGAAAATCATGCTCATTATCAGAAATGCTTTCCCATCAAATATCACTTTTCTGTTTGCTTGTAGTTTTTAGGAAAATTATTTAGAAAATGAGGTAAAGAGAATTGTCCTTTTTTTTCTAGTGGAGAACAAACATCTGGACTTTCCCTACCTCTGACTTCAGTTTCATGACAACACTGAGCATGTGACCTGGATCTATTTCAGGGGAAACCGCAAGAACCCAGGGTTTCACCCAAAAACGAGAAGGCCATTTATTTCCCTATTTTCCTGTTTCTTGTGACCACTGAATGCTCCCAGCCCTGCTGTTAGTGGTTCACTGGAATGAGAAGGTCAGGTCAGGAGGATTTGGAGAAATAAGGGTTTTTCTGCACAAGAGCATGAGTCATTTCTAAGAGGGTGTCCTGGGGAACCAAGCTTGAAGTTTGCCTATTTTTCCCCAGTCTGACAGCAATCTTGAAAGCTTTTCAAAAGGTCAGTGGAACTCAGTTTAAGGGTCCCTTTGCATGTCTATGCGTGAGGCTTGGAAGGGAGGAGGTGAGGGGAAGCTGTGACACAGCTCCTGGCTAGGGCTGGCAAACGGGGTGCCATTAGGAGTGCTGTGTGAGTCGTTGCCAACCTGTTCACCACACCACGTGCGCAGTGCTCCTGGCCCAAAGAGCCCTCTGGGAGCCGATAGGAATGCAATGCTGAGTTTACCCATCCAGGGGGGTTCCTGATGCTCACTCCACTTTGGCAGGGGGGCGCTATTTTAGCTGTCACTACATGGACTAAATGCCAGAACCCTTAGCACTCAGACCCCACTGCTTTCTCAAACATTTCCACATAGCAGTGACAGCACGTTTGCTTCTAAGTACAAGCTGTGTCTCCAGTGTGCACGTCTGATGAGAGGCACAGTAAGTTCTGCTACATGACCAACCAAACCATTTCATTTATTTCCTTTTATAGATGTGTGGATACAGAGGTGGGAGCAATGGGGAAACAGCAAAGGGAGGAGGAATGTTTTGCCTGGTTTGGAACTGTCAAGATGAAATCTCTCCAAATCCAGGCTATCCAGCTGCTATTAGCCTGTTTTCTTACAAAATTAATCTAGACTGGCCACAGTTCTGGGGAGGATGCTTTGGAATAGGGTGGCCATATCCTACCAGAGCCATTATTTTCCTTTCAGTGAAATACAGACATCTGTCATGTTTTACCCCCAGATGTTCTCAGGATGAGTTTCAAGAATGCCCAAACTGTTATACTCTAAATTAGCTTCCAGGTGTACAGTTTCTGAAACCCTGTTTTCTAAAGTCCTTAATCAAGGCTAGTGTCAATTACCAAATTTCCAAAATGTTTCCAACTGGCACAGTGGTCAATTCTAATATAATCTCAGAGGTCTTCTGGAGCTCCATTGAAGTGGGCACCAGATCTCCAAGGAAGCTCCTTAAAAACTCTTCCCCAAATGTCCCAAAATTTCAGAGGTCATGGCTTTGTGTCACTTAAGCTGGAACCTAGAATGGACATCAGTGCCATAAATGTCTTATCAGGCTGTGGCCATTCTCAAAGAGAAAGAAACCTGAAAAGGGTCTAGTAGCACCTTCTGGACCCTGCAAAGCACCACATGCTGTGAGACTTGTTAAATATGATTTGGTAGGCGGAATCATTTAGAAGATCCTATGGAATCTGAAGTCTGCAGACTGGATTTAGCATTAAGTGCAATGACGAGTGTGATTCAAAGCCAACTGGAAGAAAAAGAAGAGGGTTTCATGAACAACACACGCACGTGGTCAATAATGCCACCTGCTGTGTGCTGCCTCTCTCACCATCCCCTGTTACCCATCAAATACCTGTGGAGCTCCCCCCATGTGTCAGCACTGTGCTCAGCACTGGATATTCAACGCTGAACAAATAGTCCTTGACTCCCAAGGCCAAATAATAGTATTTCGACAACACATTTTTGCCTCTGATATAACTCTCCTTTCTCCACCTTCCCTGTCCAGGACATGCATGTCTTGGCAAGGAGCAAAACCTGGAGCCCAAATCACCCCAATGGTTACACAACAGGGATGATATGGCAGCTTAAAACAGCTGTGCAAATTTGTTGACACTCTTCCCATCCAGAGGTTATGGTTTCTATCTCCTCCCATTGAATCTGGGCTGGTTCTAGCAATGTGTTCCTAATCAATAGAAAGCCACAGAAGTGATGCTGGAAAACTTACAAGATTAGGTCAGAAAAGGTAATGTAGCTTCCACCTTGCTTGCTGGGACACTCGCTTTTAGAACCCTGAGCCATCATGTAAGAAATCTGACTAGTCTGTGGCCAGCACCATGCTGGCAGGCGGCTTGAGCCCCATGGAGAAACCATGTGTAGGGATTTCAGTCTCAGGTCCTCATCCTTGAGTCCCCCCAGCCCAGATGCCAGACATGTGAGTAAATAAGCCTTTGGATGATTCCAGCCCCCAACCTTGAGTTAACCCCAGCCTTCCAGTTTTCCCACCTGAGGCCCTGGACTTCATGGAGCAAAGGCAAGCCGTCCCTACTGTGCCCTTTCCAAATACCTGACCTAGAGGATCCCAGGCCCTGGAGGAATGGTAGTGCCTACAGTCACCAACTTCTCTCCTCTCTTCCTCAGATTCCCTGGGCTTGAGAGTCAAATCATATCCCTCTCTTTCTCTTTCCCAGGCCCTACTGATAGACTCAGACCCAATATATCCATTCTTGGATGGTGAGAAGTCAGGGACTCTTTCTGGCCAGCCTGTCCCCTACATAAGGTTGTTTAAGAACATCGACTGTGGAGTCAAATCCTGCCTCCATCACTGTCTAATCCTCTAACTTTAGATGATTCACTGAAACTCAAAAACTTCAGCTTCTAATCTATAAAATGGGGAGAATAGTACACACCTCATAAAGTTGTTTTCAAGATCACAGTGAGGGAATCAGGTGAAGTGCCTGGCCTGTGGCAAATGCTCGATACATTTTAGCTTTTTAAATCATGTCTTCCCCAAAAAGAAGCATCCCTTGTGACTTACCCCTTGTAAGACTTGAAAGCTGTCATTGTTGGGTGGTGGGTCTTGATCTGGGTCAACACCAACTCTGAAAGTCACCGGGGAGAAAGACAAGGAGAAAAACAGAAAGCATTAGCTTGGCATGGCAGCAAGGCAGCCATGCTGGCTGAAAGCAGCCCGAGGCTGACCATCTTCCCAAAGCAGAAGGAGTGGTTGGTTAGCTAAAAAGAGAGGAAGGCGGTCATGCAGAAGTCATGAGAAAGAGGTCGTATACCACTTCCAGTCCCAGAGGGCTGGAAGGGCGATGAACCTGGTGTGCTTATGCCCTAAGCAAGGCCTCTGGAACATGGCGCATGCTGGCAACTGTCTATCTGCCTTCCTGCACCAGGGGGTCCAGTTATCAAAATGTGGGTCCCACTGCACTGGACCCTTTCTCTCTGCTGTTTCCTCACTTCCACCCTGACCTGCTTTCATTTCCCTAACATTTTGTTATAAAAATTTTTTTCATATGCTCAAGGAGGTGTTCAATTTATAGTGAATCCCTGTATACACACCATCACTAGATTCTATCAGTTAACATTTTACTGTATTTTCTTTACCACCTATTCTATCCATTTCTCCATCACCCATCTTATCTTTTAGATGCATTCAAATAAAGTTGTAGACATCAGTACACTTTCCCTAAATACTTCAGCTTGCATACTGACAAAGAGTCTCTCTCCTCGACCAAACTTGAGTTGTGCTCCTCTGAATCCTCTTTCCAACTAGGCCCTGGCTTTTGGGCTTCCATGTCCACCTTTCCATTGCCCAGTCCAGTTTTAGCAAGAATCTTGCTAAGTTGGTTTGGCCAGAACCGCCCACCCCCAAATATCTGATCTCCCTCAATATCTGATCAGGTTCCTCATCCCCTATCACCCCCCATGTGATGTCTGGTCCCTCCTGGCTTGTTTTCAGCAAGAGTCCTGTTAGGTTGGTTTAGCTAGAATCTCCCTTACCCCTGATGTTTCCTGTCAGTCATTTTCCATCCACTGACCCCTATCTCTCTGCCCTACTGCAAAACCCTATCACAGTGGTTCCTATATCAATCATGATGGTCCTGAATGATGTCTGCCTTATCGTTTTTAACAAGCCTCAGAATAACATTTTCTTTCACAATATCATTAACTGTCATCCTGACCTGCTTTTAATCCTGGTGCCCTCACACCCTCTTGCATCAAAGATGACCTGAGAACTCACACAATTGAGGGTAACAACTGAAGACAGAAAAAAAGCAAATTGGCAAAATTTACTTATAATAAATTCCATAAAAGCACTAGGGCGGTTGTCTTGGCTCAGTAACATACCAACTGGTGTTCTATGCATCTGTTCATTTTTCATCCCTGCGCTTTCCTCATTCTGAGGCAGAGAACTGTGACATGAATGATGTGGACAACATGGGGTGACGGGGGAGAGAACAAAGATGCCAGGAAAATCCTACATCTCTCCCCTCACTCCCTCCAGTGTCACTAAGAATGGACAGGACATAAAAGATAAACCGAGAATGGGGCTATCAGCAGATCAGGTTTGATTTGAGCTTGAAGAGAGTTGCCGAGTGGGCTCTAACAGGGGTGTTCTTTGCAGTCTGGTACCAGGGTGTTGACTCCAAGGAGCACACAGCAGACGGACATACAAAGCCCCATGCACACACACTTACTTTTCCTCTGCTCCCTCACTCCTTTTTCCCTACCTGTGATGCCCAAGATCTTTCCTGAGAAAAGAGACTAATGGAAAAGAGGGATAAAAGACAACACACATACACCCACCTTCTAAATGTCAACTTCCACCTGTCTAATTCCAGGCTTGCTGTGCACTAACCCAAGGTGAGTGCCCCTGGAGAGGGGAGACAGAGAAGGAAAGGAACAGCTACCCCATATTCTGCTGAAGGCAAAATTTAAACCACAAGATGAATTCATGCATTCAGCAAATATTTATTGAGTGCCTACTATGCTGGGCACTGTTCTGAGCACTTAGTTAAAACCTTTTGTGTGCCTGGCTCCAGGTCTCCTCCCCGTGGGTCTGGAGTTTGATGGGATCTTTGTATTGCATTAGATGGACTTTGCTACATGTCTAGTGGCAACTTCCAGGAAAGGATTTCTGAGGGCTGGAGGCTTGTCCTCACAGCTGGACATTATCTGGAGACCTCTGAGCAACAAATCTCACAGTGATCTTTGGACATGAAAACCATCAACTTCAGGAACTCAAAAGGTGCCCATAGAAGTCATTCCAGAGCCTCAGTGCACGTCATGTGTCTAATGAATAAAAACAGTAGAAAAGAGATCACATATTGAACTCCTAGCTGTTGATCTTCAGCCCTCATCTGTTTTCAGAGCCTCTTAACATACATTACATAGAAATAAATCCTCTATCCAGTGGTTTTGTCAGCATTTATAAGGTCACAGCAAAGAATCCAATATTAGGCCTTGTTCAATGGATTCTACAGCAGCACAAAGCCACTTCATGCCAGACTAATTCCCTTAGGATGAGTTTCTGGGTGCAGTCTCGTGGGGGCAGAGTGCTGGTGACTGCAACATCTCTCAGGCCACCAGAATGCCAGGTGCCACGGCTGCCCTCTGCCTAACTCCAGAGAGGCTGTGGAGGGGCATGGAGTACAGCATGGCCAAGAATGTGGCAGTTCCCATCTGTCACTAATGATCTCTCCTTTCTGCACTGTGAATTTTGAAAGCAGCGTATTAGCTTTTGTGAGTGGCTTCCATGTCAGTAAAGATAAAACAAACTGACTTCATCAACCCACATGAAATAGGAACACTTTGAATGGCTTAAATGTGCCCTGTACTACAATGAAGAAAATTAAGTCAAATACAGTAAAAGCTGCCAAATGATATTTAGCCCCCTCTATTCTTTTAACTAATCTCTATTAGGAGAAAAAAATCTATTTAACAAGAATTAAAATAGATTCTGTTTAACAAGAACTGCTTATAAAAACTAGGCTTTGATCATCTTCATTGAAGTCCTAGAAACGTCAGTGGAACTCATCCATTCAGCCTGGTCCCACGTGGCCAGGCCAGAATTCAAAACACTAAATACCCAAAATGTTGGAATAACTTGACAAACTCATGAAATTAGGGCAATCCTAATCTCATCCCAAACATGTGAGGTTCACCACTCTGTACTGGGGGAATTATGAGAGATTTTAGATCTGTACAATGGAACTTTCTGCAATGATGGAAATGTTCTATATCTGTGCTCTCCAATATGGTAACCACCAGCCACCCACATGTGGCTATCGAGTACTTGAAATGAGGCTAGTATGCCTGGAGAACTGCATTTTTCATTTTAGTTTTCATTAATTTAAAATTTAATTTTAATAGCCACATATAGCTAGTGGCTACTGCATAGTACAGATTCCAGAAAGTACTAATTCCAGCCATGTCTCTGTAGCATCACTTTTTTCTCTGCTGATAAAATGACAACTGTTTGCTTTTGTTCCTTCTCGATGGTAACACTCAACATTCCTGCTGGGATCCTGCAGAGACACAACTCCAAGTCCCATAAATATTAAGTAAAACCTCAGTTCAGTATAAAACAAATTTTAAAACTCTCTTAAAGCTCTTCTTTATAGATGAGTCATCTTATAAATGTGAAAGGAATGACAAAATTAGAAAATCCCAATTTTCCACCCCCAGTGTAATAATTGTCTCAAGCCAGGATCATCAGTGGATAATTTTACCGCTGGGTGAGAAGTTTGTTGGGAATCTGGCCATTCACATGATGTCAAAGGATCATTCTACAGGTAAAGTTCTGATTACAAAAACAAGAACCTTTACAGTGGAGAAACCTGGGGTCACTTCCTTAACCAACTGATCAAATGTAACATCACTAATAAAGGAGCAGCCTGACAATATATATCACCTGATGTGATGCCACAAGAAATGTATAACATCACTTTTGCAGTATTTTTGGCAAAAATGATTATCTATTTCTAGTCATGAGGAAAAAACATCAGAAAAATCCAGATTGTGGGACGTTCCACAAGACAACTATCTTGAATATTTAAAAAAAAAAAAAACCTTAATGTCGTAAGAGACCAAATAAGGGGGGAGGTGTTCTAGATTAAAAGAGACTAAAAAGATATGACAACCAAAGTAAACTTTGATTGGATCCTGGATGCAGACCAGAGTGTGTGTGTGTGTGTGTGTGGGTGGGTGGGTGTATGTAAAATTCCTGCTATTTTTTTCAGGTATTGTGATCATGTAGGAGACTAGATGCCTAGGAGATGCATGCTGCAGTATTTACGGGTGGAAAGTCATGATGTCTGCAATGCACTTTGAACTATTTTCAAATGGTTAAAAGAGAGGGAAAAAATGACCCCCAAAATTGATAGAATGTTAACAATTGGTGAATCCAGGTTAGTACTTGGGTATTAATTGTTTTATTCTTTCATTTTTTTGCATATTTAAAAATTTTCACAATTAAAAGAGAATACTTAATTATACCCTTGGTGAAAATGTTTCAAAAACATAACAGTTTATTTTCTTATCTCTCCAATTTAGTCTAATCCACTAATATTGATAATTCAGGATCTGAAAACCACAAGTTGTAAAGATTCATGGACAAAGGGTGTTATAATAGGTAAATATACATAATAAGTAAATAAGTAGATACAGATTCTAGTAATTATGTGGTTTTATTCCAGATAAATTCTGGAATGTTTTGTTGAGATTCTCCTTCTCTTCCCAAAAGTGAAGGGCAAGGAGGAAAAAAAATGCTAGTTAACTGAGATATATATATGGTTAATCAAACTCCAGTCAACGCAGTCATCTTCAGATCTGACTGTATACATACCCTGGAAATCTAGTTCTGAGGACAGTCCTAACCAATGCCTTCTTTCTTTGCTTTTTATCAGCATTCTGCCATGGAAGTTCCAACTTCACTGCAGCTACTTGCTATCAACCACTTGTCTGAGATGCAGTTCAAACTCTTGACAGCACAGAGGTCCTAAAAGGACCTCCTGGGCTCTCCCACAGACAAAGGAATGTGGCAAGGCCCCTTTGGGTCTCTTGGAGGGCCTTGATACTGGTATAAGTGCTGAATAAGACATTTCCAAGAAAGGAAGCAAAGACTTAAGCTTGCTACTGCTTTTTAAATGCCAAAAACCAAACAAACAAAACAGACCAGGGGCTGTGAGACACAAATGATGTTCTCTTGCAATTTCTTTCCCCATTCAAGGCTGTTTATTTTAGGGCAATTTAATAATTACTTTTCTGGCAAGGTTGAGGGTGCCTTGGACCAATCCCCAAGGATGACAATGGACCCTGTGGCTCCCGACAAAGAGTCCCACCCTTGGGGCAGAGCCCAGAACCAAACTGGTCTCTGGGAACAGGAGGTAAAGCAATGGGCCAGGGTGTTTTTGTGTGGGGCTGGGAAGCAAGAAAGATCAGGCACAGGATTTTAATTGCAAACTTAAAGCCTCAGAAGACTTGAGGGTCCCCCAAGTTTATGAAATTTCTAGTTTCAGGCAACTATTTACAATATATTTTTTTCTCCTGAACTGGTATAATGCTTTTGATCCAGAACACTGGAACTTTCTGTGCTGTTTTAATACATCATATTTTAACATTCCCCTGATACATCAGGGCTGAGCTCATCAGAGCACATATGACAGTCTTTCATGGAAAATAAGGATATGAGACAAATGTAGTAATCCCACACCAAATGAGAAAATAATCAAACTGATGTGCTCATTCTGGAATGAATAAATAATGAAAATTAATATCTTTGCTCGTATAATAAATTGCCCATTCTGATCAACAGATAAAATGCCATGAAATATCAGAAATTTTAAGTGTTCTACTTTAATTGATAATTTTCAAAAAGTCTGAATGGCTTAGGTTCTGAAGAATTTCAGGAATATGAGACATACACTTTCATACAAAACCCTGAATACCAGATCATAAAATGAATTCTCTCATGTCCCAAGTATAATAACTTATATTTGGCCTGAAGGACATTCCTTCTTAAAGGTGGGATGCTTCAAAGGAAAGAGTTTTGTCAGTCTGCAACTTAACTAGTACCTAAAGTCAGTCTCCAAAAATGAACTTGTGTGTGTGTGTGTGTTTTAAACAATAGAAAAAGTGTGACCCTAGTGAGCTTAAATACTTAAATTAATTTCATGTGTGTACATCTGGGGCCTGGTGATACCCCAAGACCCATGCTCCATGGGTACCCATGACAGGTACCACTGCTTTCACCACTGCCCTCAGGGAGTGAAATATCTTCACAGTGTAAGAACAGAGTTGAAGCCGGTTTTGCATTTGATTTATCTACCAGCACCAAGAATCAGATCAGGAGGAAAGCATGCCAATTGGAGATACAGAGAGGAAAAGAAAGAAGAAACATTAAAGTTTTTACTCTGTTTGAATTGACATCACCACCGTTAGGCATAATTATATCATGAACTTGGATGAACACCAAGAAACAAATTGCATTAGAGGAATCTTTACCCTTTGGGTTAAAAAAAAAATGTTCTTCATATCTTCTGATTCACCATGATAAGGTACAAGTACACAAATACACAGTTCAAAAAAAAAAAACCTACAACAGCACTGTAATTTAATCAAGATGGTGTAAGTCATGCCCCAGTCATGGCTGAAATATGAAAATCAAGTTCTCTTTATGAATTAAAGCTTTATTTACTAGACAATAAGCCGGATGTTGTGGAAAAAGTATTTGTGGCTCTGAAAAAGAGCTGCTCTTAACATTAAGCTCAGTTGTACAAAACCTCAGGCTTTGGTGTTGGCAACACATTGTCCAAACTGTGGGGAAAGCAGACAGAATCCCAGGAACATCAATCAACCCAGAGAAAGGGCAGAAAGAATGATTAGAATCGACTTAACCTCTTGCCCCTTTTCTAAAAGGGGTGGGGGTTGGCGCACGCAGGAAGGAAGAAAGAGAAAGACAGCATAAAGAGAAATGTCTCGGGTTAGATAGAGGAGAAAAGCCAGGCCCAGTTAACTTTTTTCTGAGGATGCCCTTGTGTCACCTGAAGTACTGCCAGCAGCGTTCATTCTGGTCCTCTTCGGAGGGCTCCTCGACGCCAACTCTGGGCAGCAGAAGAAGGGAATGTGAGTGTGACAGGGACAACAGGGGGACAACAGGGGAACCAGGAGCTCTGGGCAGGTGACCTGGATCACGTCCATGAAAGAATAGGCCATCTCATTTTCAATATAAATCCATACCCTTTCTTAAACTGTCCCCATTCTCTAAAATCCTGAGAGGCAGAGGCTGCTAAATTTAAATTTAAAGCAGTAATGTTAGGAGCCAGGTCAAAGGAGGAGCGATTAGGAATGAAGCTAAGCCTGTCAAAATGCAATGCAATGCAATGAAATCAGAGGAATAAATGCACCTCATAGAATATGAATTTATACAATTTTTCAGGAATTCATCTGTATCATAAAGCAAGATACATCCATATAAAAAATAGAAAACAGAAAGTTGTTACTAAACACATATTTGAAGTGTTTACACATAGTTTTACACATATTTGACAGAAAGAGCAAAATGCACTATATTATTGAAAAACAGCAACAATACTTAAGAAGACAAAGATGACCTTTTTTTCTAGAGAAGCACCACATTATGCACAGAATCAACCTGAAGGTTAGAAACCCAACCTCTGTTGTTCTTTTTACCTTGTGGCCTTTGAGTTGACGTGATCCACTTTCACCTTCCTTAATAATTTCTGGGTTATTCAGAGTGCATTTGAACTTTATCATCATGTTAGAGCAGGGTTTCATAAACTTGGCACTACTGACATTTCGAACGAGATAACTCTCTGTTGTGAGAGGCCATCCTGTGCTCTGTAGCATGTTCAGCAGCAACCCTGGCTTCCACCCACAAGAGACCACTAGCAATAACCCCACCTGGGCTATGGCCACTAAAAATGTCTCCAGATACTGCCAAATGTCCCCAGGGGGGCAAAATTTTCCTCAGCTGAGAATCATTGCACTAAATTATATATTGTCAATGGAGGTGATATTGTCCCCATGGGTATGGAAATTGGTTCTTGTGGACCACAAAAAAAATCTGACCTATTACAATGGTTTGTAGCCCTCCAATGGTCATAGTACATAAATAGATACATGGCAGATTGGTGGTAGTAAAATTTCACTGGGGGCGAGTAATTAGGAAAAAAAATTTTTAAAGGCTGCTTAGGGGAGCAATTATGAAAAAAAGGTTGAGAAACACTGTGCTAGACAATGCCCAAATTCTCTCACTACTAATAGCCCCTGAAATGCACAAGTAAGAACATGATGCTTCTTAAGGTGGCATTTTTAACTAATTACATGTTCAGAATGTGACTTAAACCATTCTCTCTATATTATTACAGCATTGAAAAATTATGACAAATATCAGAAAAACAAGCTGGATTCTTTTAATGTAAGATTCATTGTCTCTTGAATAATAGTAATAATAATAGTAGCAGTCATAATGCTATGGTTAGTAATAATAAAATAATAAATAAATACAATAATAATAATAATAAGACAGCTAGAATACACTGATTACCATGTGCCGGATGGTATATTTAATAAGAAACTTCTTCATCACATTTATTTATTACCACATTTTATCTTCACACTATGATCATCTCCATTTAATTGGTCAGGAAACCGAGGGTTAGAGGAGAAATAAGTTGCTCAAGGTCACAAAGGTAGAAAGAGTGGAGCCAAGATTCCAACTCAGGCTGTTAGAACCTAGAGCCCCAGCTCCTCATCTTACAGGATACTGCCTTTGATTACAAGATGGCATCTTTAAACTCTTTTAAAATAGCCAGTTACAAATGCTATTACATAAAGAGCTCAGGGCTTTTCCCTGCCTTTACTCCTTACATTATCTTGCAAAGAGCTTTATTGTAAATTCTCAGTCTAACAGGATTATAGTAAGTAGAGCGTTCTTACTTGTCCTTGAATGATTACATTACTGCACTCTGAAGTATGAAGGTTACTAATTCATTTGGCCACCTGGGTGTGTGCCACTCCACTGCACCCCACCCCGCCATCACCACCTCTTCGTGTGTGTGTCACTTGAAGCTGGGGGCTCTAAGACGACAGCCACCATGCTGCCATAATGTGCTCAGGACGCATAAGAGGCTTCACCAGCCAAAATAATCCCATGATCATTTTTTAAGTTGCCAAAATTATGTCCCTTTTGAATAACAACACTTACTTCAGAGACTAAGAAAAATATTTTGTAGTTTGTACACTAACAGAAAGCAATTTGCACATTTTGCCATTATGTTTTAAAATACCAATCACAAAACATCAATTTAAAAAGGTAAATTGGATTTATGGAGAACAGTGACCTGCCTTTGGATTTGTAGTTATATTTACTTTTATTTTATACACAGACTTGAAATTAGCCATGGTTAAGAATCACGGCTAACTCTTAATTATTTATAGTGAACTCTAAGACCCACCCTGGGCTTCTGCCATCTAAGCAGCTACTTAACAGCTCATTATGGCCTCTATCAGCAGCCTGGAAAAGTAGGGAACAAGTAGGTACTGATCCTACTGAGATCACAGGGGCCAAAACACCACACTGAACTTCAGGGGGTTTCTGAATCAATTTAGAATAAGAACTTGGGTTACAGAAATGATTCATGGGCATTAAGTAACACCACAAGCCACAAACTAGAAAAACCAATCAGTCTCATTACCTTATTTTAGAGGGAATTTCTTTTGATGTAATCTCTGTAAATGTCAGTATGTACACTTACATAATCATTCTTCATATACATCTGGAAATATGAACTGACACCATATGTATTTTTCAACAATGGTCTACTTTGCTTCATTATGCTGTCTGGGTAGAGTTGGACAGAAGGAAGGAAACAATAAAGATAGCAACAAAAATCAATTAAAGCAAAATTAGAAAATCAATGAAATAAACACCTGGTTATCTGAAAAGGTCAATAAAACTGACAAAAGTCTAGCAAGACTGATCACAGAAACAGAAGATATATACTATCACGAATAAAATATCAAAAAATATCAGGAATAAAACAGGGGATTATCACTATAGACCCATGTACATTGAAAGGATAACAAAGGAATGTTATGAATATAATAAATTTGACAACTCAGATAAAACTGACCAATTTCACAAACTACCACAGCTTACCCAATATGAAATAGATAATCTGAATAGCCCTATAACTGTTAAAGAAATTGGCTGCATAAATTGAGAACTCCTGAAAAAGAAGTCTCCAGGCCCAGATAGTTTCACTGGAGAATTCTACCAAATGGTTAAACAAAAGAATTAACACCAATTCTATACTATCTCATCAAGAAAACAGAAGAGTAGGGAACACATCCCAACTCATTTTGTAAGGCCAGATTACCCTGATACCAAAAACAAAGGCAGTACCAAAAAAGAACTACATATCAATATTCCTCATGAACATGGGCATAAAAATCCTTAACAAAATATTTCCTTATAGAATTCAGCAATATTTAAAAGAATAATACACCACAACCCAGCAGGGTTTATTTCAAAGAAGGCTGGTTCGATATTTGAAAATTAATCAATGTAATCTGCCATATCAATAGACTGAACAAGAAAAACCATATGATCATATCAATTGATGCAGAAAAAGTATTTGATAAAATTCAAGACTTGTTCATGACAAAAACACAGAAAAGTAGCAATAGATAGAAATTGCCTCAACTTGATGATGAACATCTACAAAACACCTACAGCTAATATTACATTTAATAGTGAAAGACTGAATGCTTTCCTCTTAAAATCAAGAACAAGGCGAGGATATTCATACACACCACTCTTATTCAATATAGTACTGAAAGTCCTAGCCAGAGCATTAAGGCAAGAAAAGGAAACAAAAGGCATATTGGTTGGAAAGGAAGAAATAAAACCATCTCTATTTGCAAATGACATGATGATCGATCTATGTAGAATATCCCAAAGAAGTTACCAAAAAAAAAAAAAGAACCACCAAAAACCCTCCTAGAACTAATAAGTGAGTTAAGCAAGGTGGCAGAATACAAGATCTAAAAAAACATGTAAAAGCCTTGTATGCTAAAAACTACAAAACACTGTGAAAGAAATCAGAGGATCTAAATAAATGGCAATACATACCGTGTTCGTGGATCGAAGACTCAACATAATAACGATGTCAGTCTTCCCAAAAGTTGGTATATAAGTTTAATGCAATTCCTATGAAAGTACCAGCATGATTTTTATATAGATAACCTTATTCTAAAATATATATGGAAAGGAACTAAAATAGCTATAACAATTTAAAAAAAAGAAGAAGTGGAAGGAATCATTCTACTTGATGCTAAGATTTACTGTACAACTATAATTATCAAGACACTATGGTATTAGTGGAGGGATAGTCACATAAATCAATGGAGCAGTATAGAAACAGATCCCCATACATACAGACAACTGGATTTTTGACAAAAGAGAAAAAGTATTTGAATTGAGTAAGGATAGTCTTTTTAACATATCGTGCTGGAACAACTAGATAACCATAGGTAAATAAAATAAAATCTTAACCTAAATCTTACACTTATATGAAAATTAACTTAAAATGGATCATAGATTTAAATGTAAAGTGTAAAAGTAAAAAACTTTTAGAAGATAACACAGAAGAAAATTTCAGGACCCAGGCCTTGGTGAAGAGTTCTTAGATATGACACCAAATGCATGATCCGTAAAAGGAAAAAACAAAAAGAAAAACAAATTGCACTTCATCAAAATTAAAACTCCTCTATGAAAGACTCTATTAAAAGGGTTAAAAGATAAGCTACAGAGTGGGAGAAAATATTTGCAAACCATGTATCTGACAAAAGACTTATATCTAAAGACCTCTCAAAACTCAATTTAAAAAAAAATAATCCAATTAGAAAATGGACAAAAGACTTCAACAGATATTTCACAAAAGAAGATACATGAATGGCAAATAAATGCATGAAGTGATGTTCATCATCATTAGCCATGAGAGAAATGCAAATCAAGACCACAATAAGATATCTCCACACACCTATTGGAGCAGCCGAAATTTAAAAATGTGACAATACCAAATGCTGGTGAGAATGCAAAGAAACTAGATTTCTCATACACTGCTGGTGAGAATGTAAAATGGTACAGACGCTCTGAAAAACTGTGTCGGTTTCTTATAAAACTAAACATATACTTACTGCCCAACCCAGAAGACACACTCCTAGGTATTTATCGCAGACACATGAAAACTTATGTCCACAAAAAGACCTACACGTGAATATTTATAGCAGCTTTATTTATAATAGCCCCAAACTGGAAATTATCCAAATGTTCTTCATCAAGGGGTGAATGGTTAAACAAACTCTGGCACATCACTACCACACAATACTACTACTCAGCAATAAAATGGAACAAACTAATGATCCGTGCAACAACCTAGATGTGTCTTCAGGGTATTATGCTGAGTGGGGGAAAAAGCCAATCTTAAAAGATCATATATTGTACGATTCCATTTATATAATATTCTTGAAATGACACTGCCATTTCATTCATCTTTGCATTTGGTGACTCATGCTCTCAGCTCTGGGTAGGATTATTTTAATGACTCACTTTTTGAAATGGGTTACAAGTACAAAAGTCAACTCTCTACTCAATGGAAAACCATTTGGTCCTGTATATGTTGGGGGGGGGGGCAGAAAAGGACTTATAAAATAGCATGAAAAACAAACATGATTTAATCAGGCTCTGAGCATCCAGGACATATACTGGCTGACCAGACAAATAGGAGCAGGAAATAATCTCAGAAGTCACTGAATACAAACCTCCTTTCTTACCCTTATTCTGCTACAGAGACGAAAGATGGTACCATCTTATATCTTAAGTTTAAAGCCAAGAGACTGTAAATCTTCTTTTTCAGGTTTATATTTCCAAGGATAGATTATTTTCATTAATTCAACCCTTGAGATTCATGCCAGGCAGTTGAAATTCTAACCATTCTAAATTTTATGACATAAAGTCTTTACTACAGCACAGGAGTTAAGAGTGTGAAGTCTGTGGCATGACTGTTCAAATCCTAGCTCATCCACTTAAAGCTCTGTGACCTTGGATAAGTTATTGCTCCATGCCTCAGTTTCCCCAACTCTAAAATGGAGATAACAGTATATTATCTCCCTTATAGGAATGCTATGAGAATTATCTTAATATATACATGACATCTTGAACAATGCCTGCAACACAAGTATTAGTCATTACTATGACTGTCACTGATAAGCCCCACGTAGCTTCTGCAGACTCACTTGGATCTCAGACTGAGACATGCTAGCCTAGAAATAGTACAGTTGGCAGTGGTCAAGCCCAGGAATTCCTGCCTACCCTCAATACAAAAGCCCCAGATGGAAGAGACAATTCTCTCAAATTCTAGTTTCCATCCCCAACTCCAAGGATGACTGGAAGATCCTTGTTCATTTTCTCTCCTCCAAGCTGTGTACGCTCTGCAGCTATCTCACGCGTTCTACCTTCTAGAGACACGAATACAAACTAAAAGCCAGTAGAGAAAGAAAAAACATTGCCACCTTGTGGCTTTTCAGAGAATTATTCTTCACATCTTTGCACTGTCCAAGTGTCTTGTTCCAGATTACTGTCACCCTCTGCAGACCCAAAACTGTGGCAGGGGGCCAGAGCACCTCCAGTGATGCACAGCACAACATTTAGAGCTGAATGGCCCTTGAGAGAATCTGGTAGAACATCTTCATTTCATGCTGGGGAAAACTGAAACCCACAGACATGAGGGGCTTGTCTTAAATCCAAGCCAGAGTTGGGCTGTGAGTCCCTTGAACCCTGATCCAATGACCTCTTTACCATAAGGTGCTGGAGCTCACAAACAGTTTGGAATTCAAATGCTCTTAAAAAAATCAAACTCAGATCAGTGTCCCTCTGCCCTGACACAGCTGCAAAACCACAGGCAGGGGATGTCCATGAGACTGCAACAGATGAGGGTTTCACAGGAAATGTCACCTCTTTTGTGCATCCAAGTGAGACACAGCATGCAGCTGCATGCTAAAACAAAACTCTAATTGCCTCTTTTTATTTCTGGCTGATGTGCTTATTCTTCAGGCTCTGGCTTTCATCTCAAAGGAATATGAAATACTGGACGCTGCCAGAGACTAAAGGTCTACTCTCTCTCCTGCAGCTCTAAGACTTTTTGAATTGTTGCCTTACTGTCATTGCTGTAACAGATCCAGATGTTTTTAATTCCTTGTATATTTGTACCCACAAAAATTTTAATGTCATTTTTTTTATTCCTAGAAAATCCAATACTCCAAACTTTTACTTATTGTTTTATTAAAAAAATTTTTAACCGCCCCCCGCCCCCAAAATCTGTCATGAACTAAACTGCAGCACATCTTGCATGGGCATATTGGACATTCTCAATAGCAGTAACAACTGACATATTTAGATACAAAACTGGCCTTGGCTCTAAACCGACCTTATATTAAGCCATGACAACATGGGCGTCGTGCCTCCTCCGATGACCCAGACAGTGAAGAAGACGATGAGGAGTGTGGTGGTGAACATCATCTGGCGAGCATAGGATGCCGTGTCGCGGATGGCCAAAGCAAATGCCATCGCTCCCCTGAGGCCTGCAGGGACCAAAGAGGAAGATCTCTTGGTTATAAGGATAAATGACAATGTCTCCTCAAAAATCCACTGCTGCCACTTGGGGCTAATAAACTCTTATCAATTCATGCTTCAGGGACCAAGTGATTTTACTCAGAAAGAAGAACCTTAAAAGTATATGATTTTCTTCTATTTGAGACTGCTCTTTTGCAAAATTCCCAAATAGAATGAGAAGAACATTGCACTGCTTTGTAAAATACATTTTAGAATCACTCTCTTTTATTACTTAAATGATTCTCTTCCTAGTATTAATAACATGAAGTAAAAAGAAATATAAATAGGTAATAATATAAGCTAAGTCTGTGATCTAAACACTACCCAATCACTATACTGTCAACATAAACTTAAAAAACAGGTTAGGTATGAATATGTCAAATTTGTGGGAAATAGTTCAGCACTTCCATAGCAAAGGGGGAAGCCATACAGAAAAGTGAAAACACAATGTGAACCACATTTGGGGTTGGTAACTCTTTCTGTAAAGGGCTAGAAACTAAATATTTTAGGATTCGTGGGCCAAGAGGAAAAATCAAGACTATTGCATGGATACTTACATAAAAAAGAGAAAGCAAACTTGCGTAAATTTTCATTGACAAAAATCAAGAATATAACAAAATAATAACAGTATACTTGGTTGTCATACAGGTCTACCAATGAAAAGAGGTGAATTCTTTCTGAAGGGGATATCTTGCTTAATGTCTTTAGTATTATACATATCTAGTATAAATTTTTATTCACCATGGGCAAGACTGTGTCCATATTATGTGAGAAAATGAAAAGTTAGACCTTTATTTATTTGTACATTTTTCCATCTTTCCCAATAATTCCACAGTTATTAATATACGTAATCTGAGAGCTTCACTACAGTTCACTAAAGAAGAGCGATTCAAAAAAAACTTACATAAAAAAGAGCAAAGTTAATGTTTTCTATTAATCTGTCCTAGGGAAATATTTACACATACCTAGGGCACCCTACAGCCAACTAGCTATGTCATCAGTCAATATTTAAGCCTCTAAAGGGATGTTGTCTCAAAGAAGAAAATTGGGGGTCAGAGCGAGATAATGTATGACACATATTTATTTCATTAGGTAAATATGGTAAGCAATATAAAAGTGAGACCTTGGGTATTAATATTTCATAGCCTTGAAGAATGAGGTCCGTTTGATAGCCAGATTTCTCCGAACATAAAATAATTTTTATTGGAGATATCATTAAACAGCACTGGGCACTCAGCCTTTTAGTACAGAAACTGATTTTAAGTTGGCCTAGATGACGGTTAGCTCCGACTCATCTTTCTCTTGCCCACTGGTATTTTCCTAATATGGATGTAGAAGCTTATCATTGCCTTCCTTTTCAAGCTCTAAATGCGTCCTTGCTACTCTTGAGTAAAGCCCAAACTCTTTGGCACAGCACTGGAGCCTCTCTGTGGTCTCCATTCTACAGCAGTGGTTCTTAAAGTGTGGTCCTCAAACAGCAGCAGCAGCAGCTGAGAATGTGTCTGAAATGCAAATTCCTGGGGCCTACCCCATACCCCCAGAATCAGATTAGTGGGGCCCAGCAATCTGTGGTTTAACAAGCCCAACAGGCAATTCTGGTGCAACCTCATGGGTGAAAATCATAAGTTTAGATGTCATTTTCCCTTCCAGCCTCACCCCCTTTCTGTATTACTCCGCATGCCTGACATTTAAATCAGACAGTTGCCCTTCCAGGAACAAGCCACGCATGGCAATGCTTTTCTGCCTTTCGAACGTGCTGCCTCCTGAAATTCCATGTCTTTCAAGCCCAGTTCGAAGGCTATCCCCTTTGTGAAGATGGTCCTGAGCCATCCTCTTCTTGTCCACATTTTCATCGTACCTCTTTTGTGCAATTGGCCATCCTTTCCCGGGAGAAAATGAGCTCTTTGTGTACCTGCCTCCTCCCAGTGGACTGTGAGCTCCATGAAGGAGGCTGGTCTTCGTACCCTCCACAACCTAGAACTGTGGCTTATAAAAAGAGGATGCTGAATACATGCTTGTCAGAGTGAGAGGAAATCATTTTGGCAGGCTGCACCCTTATCTGAGTTCAAATGCAAGCTGGCATGAGACAAAGTGACTGCCTTACCGAGCAGTGCCTGTTGGTTTGATTTCAGTATGACTCTATGAGGCCTCCAAGAACTACTGAGTGACAGTAAAAGTGGCTGGTACTCCTTCTGCCATTTTCTACAGACCCTCCCTCTCCCCCACTCAGGACAGAAGTGTCTTTAAGGGTCACAATGCTGCCTCAAACATCTCCTCCCTCAGATCTGCAGAGATGCTCTAACTTGGGTCTCCTTTATATAAAGGCCGATGTTTACCACACTCACTACATCATCCACTGATGCCAAGTGCTCTCTCCTTTCTTTGCCTCCATATCTTTTGTTATTGTCCTTTGTCCCTTCAGTGGCTTCTCCAGACTTCTTAGCTTTCCGGTGGGGGGAGGGGGATGTTGCAGACAGTGTAAATCAAGTGGGACTAACACAGCTGTTAAATCCCAGCTTTGGGTTCCTCTTGCTTAGGTGAGTGTATTTTATTTCTTTTGCTGCACAGAAAGTCAGAGCTGGGGGGCCTCAACTAATTAGTTCAATTTCATCATTTTACAAGAGAGGATATTGCAAGTTGGGAGGTACTAAGTAACCCGGCCCATGTTCTTTCTCATCAAGAGCTATTTTCCTTCCAATTTTAGGTCTGAATCCCTTCTGGAAGCTTAAGGGTTATGAACATCTACTAGAAAATGCACCATTGGAAGTTCTTGATTTAATTCAACTGGTATTGACCAATTTATCTAAAATCTATCTAAAAATGAGTTCTAGATCTCTTGGGTTGTAAAAATGAATTAGAGATGTATTTTATGGGAGAATGCTCACATTTGGTAGTATGGTTTGCAAAATCAATACTAACTCAATTGAACATGTACATCTGTCTACTCAGCACCGTAGGGGATACAAATGAACCAGAAACTTGAATGCCTATCTTTTTATGGACCTTATCAATTATATGCTAATCATACTATTATTGCCTACTGAATAAAACTCATTTTCCTTACACTTGTACTTTTTTTTTTTTACCTGAAAACATCATCATGTGTTGAAAATTCCAGCCAATCTTATGCCTTCTGCCCAAGTTGAGAAAGAAGGAGAGGGGGTAGATATGCGCAGCTCTGCCCAGGAAGATGGCAACCTGGCCACCAGGTGGAGGTTAAGGGCCCAACAGGTTTCCAGAATAGCACTTCCACACAACATCTGGCTGAGCATAGAATTTTAGGAACACTGTGACACCTCACTATGGTCCAGAGAGCTGCCCAAAGAAGCCCGGCTGTCTAGTTTCCCTCTAGACACGTCTCTCAGCGACAAAATGGGAGTCATTTGGCCAACTTTCCCCACCTTCTGGCTCACGGAGATCATTTCTAGCCTGTTAAAAACACTGTTGGAAGTTCTTGATTTAATTCAACTGGTATTGACCAATTTTCCAATGTATCTAAAAATGAGTCCAGAAACAAGCATGGCAGGAGTCGGGCATTGAGAGTACCAAACTGTGTTGGGCTCTACTGGCAGAAAAATCATAAAAAGAGAAAATGATGAACCCTGGAGTTGAACTTCAAAGAGAAAGTTTGCTGGTTAAGTGCTCAGAAGCTTCACTTGCAAATAAACATCAGGGGCTCTAATGACCTGGAAGAGACTGCACATAAGAGGTAGGGAAACTTAAAGTATTCATAGCATGAAGAGAAATTCAGATCACTCACAAGAATCAACCTGGAGAGATTTTTCTACCTAAGTGGCTAAACATCTTTTGGAGATATAAGAAATGGAAAAGGTGGGTGGAAAAGGAACTCTACTATGGAAACCAAAGAATTCAGGGAAACTAGTCCTTTGTCACTGGCTGAGTTTAGAACAGTGCTCAACAGAGAGAGCTGCACATTCCCCTGGTCAGAGAAGGAAACCCTCATGGGAGGCCAAAGGAACAGGGAGCTTCCGTTTTGGCGAAGCACCAGCTGCAGTAACTGCAGCTGTTTCAGACAGAAGCCAGGGCGGAACTATCTTCTCTGCCTCCCTCAGGGTAAAGCATTGCCTGTTTTTCTTTTCTTTTTTTTTTTTCTTTCTTTTTGTTTTGTTTTGAACAGAAAGAACTAGGTAGTGCTTATAAAGGACACTGTATCCCAGAGGCAAAGCAAAAGTCCTTACGTGGTAAGCAGCTTTTAGGATTCGGAGAGGGCCTGGCTCACCGTCTGCCAGGCCCTCATCTGTAAACAAGGGCTGTGCTCTCACTATCTCTCGTGGGCGCCATGCTAGGAATACAAATCAAAACAACACTCAACGTCTTTCTTAATGAAGAATAAAAACAGTGATCCCGCAGATGTTTAGCTATTAGTCTGGTGAGCATATAAATCCAAGAAATGAGCCACCAGTTCAAGCATACGACACTCTAACTAGAAGGACTCCAGCACCGCATTAGGCCACTATCACTGTCCAGCAGCTTGATGAGGGTCAGTCATTCCTGCACAATAAATGAAAAGCCCAGAAGAGGAAAATGTTCCTTTTTTTGCCAACATTGTAAGACTTAAGGATACTCATGTAGCTTTAGAAAAGGCAAAAGTGAGTGTCCAGCAATAGGGAGTTTCTGCTCAGTATCTTGAAATCAAGCCCCAGAAAAGTACACCTTAATGAAAATAATAGTATCTGAGGCCAAGTGAGGGAAAGCCTCAGCTGTGGATCCATTGCTAGGCGCTCACAGCCCTCCTCACTTGAGAGAAGCCAACCGTCCGAACTGTGTCTTTTTTCCAGATACTGTACTCACAATGGGTCTAAATCAAGGGACCAAGTATTTTACCATTTTATCTTTCTTCTTTTTTGGGGGGGGGGGCGGGCGGGCAGAATCTTTTCCACAGTGATCTGTAGCCAGCAGCAGGACGGCTTGGATGAAAATGTGGTCACTGTCTGCAGGCTTCCCTGGGTGGCCTGAGGAAGGGCTGCCTACGCTGGGGGCACAGTTGAGAATAAGACAAACAGAACCTTCAAGTCATCCAAATCAGGGAACCCCCGGGATTGGAATTCATGTGGTGATGAAACATCAAAAATAATTCTGGGGACTGACATGGCTGCTGACTTTTAGATTTACCAAGAAGGGCACTTTACAAAATAAACTAGCACCAGTTTAACAGAAAGGCCATCTCACACAGAAAATGCAGAAAAGATGATCTTCAAATAAACGCAGTCCTTTAAGTCAAATACATTTAGCCTTAATGAAATGTCACCTAAGCCTTCTTTTTTCTCATTGTAAAAACACTGTGAACTAGCACTGACCCAGTTATCCACTCAAAACAGAAATTATTAGTAGTATTATTAGTATAGCTTCCCCAGCAGTGGTCACCTCTCCACGTAGAAAATGGTGGAACAAGAAAAGGATACGAAAGCACCAATGATGAAAATGGGGCTGAAAACGTGCTTCTGGAAAGTAAACAGCGCCAGGCCCATGTAGGAGAAGATGAAGTTCTCTGCCAGGAAGTGTAACACCTCAAAGAGCTGCACAGAGAAGGGAAAAGGAAGCTGTAAACCCTGAAGTTTCCCCCTTCCCTGTATTAACAGGCAACTCACGGGTACCAAGGCTCTCTCACCTGCTTGGTTCGACTTCTTGATTCCACTGACAAATTGTTGTAGGTGTAATGAGCTTGTGTGATTCCACAGAAAAGGACAGCTACAACACCTGTTGGGAGATCAAAAAAAAAAAAATAATGGAAAAAAAAGAAGCAGGAAATAAAAAAAACCCTACTGAAACAAAAAGTTAAGGTAGACAAGCCCAGTCTATCCAACTTCTCAAATATTTTTGAAAGTTCCCTATCCCTGAATGCTTCCTAGCCCCTCACCTCTCATATCAACCTTTCCATCTCCCACCCCTGCCTTCTGTCAAAGCCAAGTCCCCCAATTCTCCCCTTGCTCCAGTCTTAAGGGCATTCTCTCCCCTCCTCTAAATGCCTACTTAATTCACCATCTGTAGTTGGCATATAGCATTCATTCCCCGTGAGGACCCTTCATATACTTTTGGCATATTTCTCTCTGTTTTTAGAATGAATGAATTTGATTTCAAGCCAATGCTTTATATTCTTGCATACTCTAGGGCTTCAGACAAAATAGATTATGAGTACTTTTCCATTTATCCAAGTCCTGATGATCTAGATTTCTAGTTAATGGTGCTCATTTTGTTGTACAAGACAACTGACACACCTGGGACTCTGCCTACACAATTACAGATAATTGTCAAGTTTTAAGGAAGTTAGGCATTTTATAATGCTGCATATAAAGATATATTGTCATATTTGAAAAGGTGATAAAATTACATCCTAAGTACCTGGATTATGTATAATAATTGTACTTAAGTTTTCTAATGGAAACATACAGTGATTTTTTTTTAATGAGAGAATGTGAGGAACTAAAACCACATTATTAACCACACTAATATTATATGAGCTGGCACCATGACAACATGGTATTGAAAAACAATGATTAAACAGCCCAGAAACAAAACAATGAAAAACTGTATTCACACTCAATCTGAGCAGATACAAAATTGCCTTTTAAGGACACATATTTTGCTTGCTATTGCTACTGTATGTAAAACAACATAGCAACCACAGGGAGGATACAAATAAAATTTTAATATATCCAGTAATCTTTGCAGCTGAACATTGACTTATAGTTAAAACCCAAAGGAAAAAAAGACATTTTATTAAAAAAAGACACTCGCACTTGAATGTTTATAGCAGCACAATTCACAATTGCAAAGATGTGAAAACAACCCAAGT
>CAUYRT010055113.1:0-42254 GCA_963574885.1 Lepilemur ruficaudatus
TTTGAGGTTGCTGTGAGCTAGGCTGATGCCACGGCACTCTAGCCCGGGCAACAGAGGGACACTCTGTCTCGACAACAACAACAAAAAGAGCCACAGGGAGACTTCTCCAAAGTGCCACTTTTCAGAGATGTCTTATAACCATCCTGCACTTTACTCCCATTAACAATCCCATAAACCACCCCACTGTTTCTCCCTGTCCTGCTCCTCCTCTGACCCAGGCCTGGCAGGGAGGACGGTGCCCACATCCTGTGGTCTCCACTAGAACCGTCTCCCAAAGCCATCGATCGCCGCAGCGTGGGCTGCTCACACAGGCACGGCGGGGGCAGGTGTTGCCTGTACAAAGCTGTCGTGGTTCAAAGCTCTGCCATGAACGCTGACATTCTACCCGGAGCTGCACGTGGTTTGTTCCAGTCTGACAGGTCAGATGGCTCCAGAGGGCCCGTGTTTCTGAGAGGCCAACGTCCCAGGCAAATGAGAACCGCTCACTCGTTGTACCCGTCACGCCACATTCATCAGCTCTATCGGGATGTAGACACCACATCAGTGACTCGAACAGAAGAAAGGAGGGTGGCTCCCGAGGTGTGGCGCTGTGAACCAGAGGGACAGCAGCGCGCCGACTGTCGAAGGCTCTCACTTTTCTCTCTGGTAGTTACAGTCTCGTGTGTTTTCTCTTTCTGTTGTTGCTGGGAGAATTCGTTGTTGCTTGAGTAAGTGATGCTTATTTGCCTTGTAATCCAAGATTCGGCGGCTTGCTTTCTGCTCCGTTGGACGGACCCCCAGAGCTGGTCACTAGGCTCTGTCTGCCAAGGGGAATTATCGCTGCATGTAGAAATCGCCACATCACTTCCCTTTGCCGTGAGGTTATCTAATTACCTAGGCTGCCGGCAGGAGGGACAGCATGCAAATGGCGTTCGTTACTGGAAAATGCGTTAACGCTTTTGTTCGTTTTATGCAACCCACTGAGGGTACTTCCATAGCCGTAATTTCACTCCTGTGTGCTCCCTGCCTCGGGCGCGGATCCCACGCTGCCGGGCATGAAAGTTGCCTTGTTCTCTCCGTTGCCTTCCACAGACCCCCTTTCTTCTCCAGAGAGAATTTCAAAATCACTGAAATAAGGAAACAGTGTCATTGTCATGAAGCAAAGCCTTAATATGCTATTTCATGTAGGGGTTCATGTTGTTTTGCTTGCAAAGCTGGCTTCAATTATCTTGAATTATATGAACTGTCAGAAAAGCTGCAGCAGCAGAAGAGGGTAATGGAAAGATGTGCTTCAGCAGAGAGAGAATGCCACCGGCTCCATTGATGATGCCTCTGACTTGCAATTTTGTAGCTGTTTCTAAAAACATTGTAATTAAATTCACTGGTGAGAGCGCTGTGTGGCAGTCATAACCGCAGAACAGAAATACGAAGCTATTCCCGAAAGCATCCTGCAGCCTTAAAGTTCAGGGCGGTGTCTGGCAGAGGGCTGCAGAAAGATGAGAGCGAGAGAAAGATTAAGGGGAGACTGAGACAAACCAGGCAGAGCTCTAGTTTGGTCTTTCTTATTTTGCTTTTTAAAAAACTTGCTTAATGCATTTGGCTTGAGACCTTCCTTAAGGAAAAAAAAAGGCAATAAAGCGAAAAATCTGATACCTCCTCAACAGGCTTCCCTTCCCACCTCTTGGGCGCCCTCTGCAGGCTGTGGCCGCCCTTCCCGCTCAGGTGCTCCATTCTCCATCGGCGTCGGCATCGGAAAACATGCACGGTAGGTAGTACGTGGTGCGGGGGTATTTTCAGATTGTCCTCCGTGGACTGTGCTGAACATACCACTCTGCAACTTGCTCACTCAACATCGAGTTTCAGTCATCCCTGGTCATGGGCGAAGACCTTGTTGGTGTTTATTAATTGCTGTACAGTATAACATTTCATAATTATATAGTAATTTATGGGCCCATCCCTGCCTTGTTGGGCATCTGTGTCGTTTCCAATTTTTCACTGTTACCATGAACATCCATGTCCATGTCTGTGGCAGGTAGTGTCTGAGACGTGTTCTCGCTCTGGTGTGCCCTGGGCTGACTTAGTGACCCCGCTCCGGTGGACAGGCAGCACATGTGACGAAAGGCTGCTGCCATGGCCACCAAAAGGCTGTGGCTTCCGTCTTGCAGCTCCTCTCATGCTGAGGGAAGCCAGCAGCCGTGGCGTGAGTTTCCCCATGGGGCGGCCTATGCGGTGGGGAACTGGGGGCAGCCTCAGCCAGCAAGCAGCAGAGAACTGCTGCCTGGAGGAGCTGTGTCCTGCCACAGCGCGAGTGGGCTGTGGAGCTGAGGCTCCCGGAGCCCACGAGCTTTCGGAGGAGACTGCAGCCCCAGCCGGCAGCTGATCACAGCCTCCCGAGAAACCCTGCCCGGAGGCAGCCAGGCAACTGCACCGGGATTCCTGATGCACACAAACTTCCAGACAGGAAGTGTTTGTTGTTTTAAATCTCTCAAGTTTTGGGGCAGTCTGTTACACAGCAATAGAAAACTGACACAATGTTGCCGTGCAGATTGCCAGAGTTTCTCCAGAGTATCCCCGGAATCGGAATCCAGTCACCGCATGCCCGTCTTCAACTTTACTGTACTTGTCAAAAAGTTACACAGATTAGAAACAAGACAAGTAGGTAGACTCAATTACGACTGTTCAGCCAGGGAAATCATTTTTTTATTTGTGCTTGATGTAAATTACTTTAACTACTCAGGCCCAGGCCCGGCTGTCTTCGGCACCCCTCGCTGTTTTGTTATTTCACCCGTGCTCGTAGGGCTCAAGCTCCACGCTTCGGCTGGCAGGCGGTTCTATTTGAGTTAGTTATACTCTATAAGGTTGCTTTGAACACTGAATTAGCGAACACTGAGCTATTGCTCCTGGGGAAATACGAAGGCAGGTTCCTGTGACATAGGCTTGTCTTACTTGTGTTTGTTTAAAGACACCTTAATGTATATTGTCGACTCGTTAACATCGAACTACAACCGGCTGCACCGTAATTCATGCCTGAAGGAAGCTTCTAACGCGTGTGTTTTCTTCATAAGGCACATCGCAGCCTTGTTGTGCTTGGGAACAACAGACAACACTTCAGCATGAAGCACAAGGAACACTGTAAACAGTGAAGTCACCAAGAGGCACAAAAATGTGAAAAATGTGTCTTTAAATATCCCGAGAATAGGACACTCATTAACAGCGCGAGCGCTGAAGCAAGAAGGCAGAGCACCCCTTGTTCAACCACAGCTGGGAACGTGCACAGCAGGTGACTCCAATTTTGGCTGCTCTGAGCATGTCTGCAAATGACCGCAAAGTGCTACGAGTATTGATTTTGGGGTTACAAAAAAACTTTAGCGAGTAGGTGAATACACAAATATGGAATCTACAAATAATGACTGACTGTATGTATCCACACGACTCTAGGTTCCCAGCTCAGACTGTGCCTTAGCCAAGTCCTCCTCCAACCTGTGACCGAGCACCTCTCCTGTCTGGCACAGGGTCCAGGGCAGATGCTGTTCCAGGCATGTGGCACCCTGAGTTTGTTAATGTTCCTGCTCTGTGATCATGGCAGGGACACCAAGCATCTCTCCTTACAGGGGGCACAGGGGACACTGCGGGAGGCCAGGGCCTTCCTTCCTGGGGGGTAAGTGCTGTTGCACATTTTCTTGCTCCTGTTGCAGTCGTCAGCGTGTGTGTGTGTGTGTGTGTGGTATCCAGTGGTGCTCTGACCAGCTCTGACTTCAGGGACATTGCATCCCCAGCCAGAGCCTGGTGACTCCCTTGTGGACACAGGTAGGGGGCTCTCCAGACCTCGTACTGGTAGCAGTGCCATGTCCCTGTGTGTGCCTGGCCGCCAGCCCCAGCCAGCCTGCACCCCAGGGGTGTGTGTCCCCCACCTGCCTGCTCTGTGGACTGCCGATCCCAGGCCCCCGGAGCCCTTGGTCATGGAGGGCTGTGAGCATACCTCTCTAGGGCCTGATGCCAGCCCAGGCGGGCACCCCTGTCCATGGCTGCACCTCCTTGTGTCCTGCCCCTGCCCCTGGCGTTCCTTTCAGCCCTCTTCACACCTGTGTAATCATTCCCCTCTCGTAGATTAGTTTTCTGTACTGGACTTCTCTCTTTGAATTACTGCTGCGGTCTGCCCGCGCCCAGAGCCACAGTGCCCACCGGGTGCCATGTCCCCTCCCACCTCCAACCTCTGCAAGCCCAGGTGTTCCGAATCGCCCGTTGCCTTGGAGTCCCCACCTAGCCTGGAAATCCCAGTTTCAGGTTTATTTACCCCACAAAGCAGTTGTTCAAGGTTTGCTTCACAGGCTTAGCTCCACTGACTTCCCCACCCTGCAAAACATTTACACAAAACCGGAGGGGCTTGTGTATCATTCCTGCACTATTTGCAACAGAGAAAAATAAGGCGCCATCAGGTTCTCCCCAGCCCTCCCAGACAGGTCATTTGTTCGCATGGTCTTGTTTCTCCACAGGCTGGGAGTGTGGGTGTCATTCAGAGGAGGCCACTGCAAAGTCTTGGCATCTTTAAGCACCACCATTTTATCCAGCTCTTCCAGGTGACCAGCTGCCTGTGGGCTCCATGTCACCATCCCCAACCCCCGACCCCACCCCACCCAAACCCGTGCCCCAGCCCAGTCCCAGGCCCCATTGCGCCCTACCAGCTCCTCCTCCATCCCCTCCCCTCTGTTGTTCTCCTCCCACCCCCTCCACCTCAGGGGAAGCCAACGCCCCTCCTTCCTGTCCCCAGGTCCTCACCTCCTCACCCAGCACTGGTCCCTCTGACCACACGCACTCACACACAGGCACACACACCAACAGCCCTGTGCACTCACATCCACACATGCGCTCACAACCACACACACATTCGCACACACCAACAGCCCTGTGCACCCACCACACGTGCTTGCACACCCTCACCCACTCTGGCATACACCCGCCCGGCCACCAGAGGGCCCCTGCCCCTCACCCCACGTAGTTGCTAGCACCCCGAAGCTGGCACCCCACCTCTGCTGCCCAGTTCACTGAGCTTAGTACTATCTATACTGAGTACTTCTTACTTTTCCACAGTAAAAAATATTTCTTGAAATACGCAGTTTCAGCCAAAAGTCATGGCATTTCAGACACCTATTACAGCTCCATTGAATGTTTTTCAGTAAATATTAACTCACTATAAGGTCTTTGAAATACCTTAAAAAATAGTCCAAGCAGGGGATGGCACTAAGTTTCATTAATCTCAACTACGAGTGGCATGGGTGGCTTCTTGAATCCGTCTTTTAAAATGGTCTTTGAGCCCTGCTGCCTGCCATGCACGGGAGGTGGCAGCAGTGACAGTGCTGCGCACCCTCTCCTTGCCCTCAGCGTCACTGCTGCAAAACTTCCAAAACTTAATCCTCCAGCACTCCAATCTATTGTTTTACAAGAATGTGCATAAAGGCATGAATGTTTTAAACAACATATGTAGGCATGCCAGACAGGCTATTTTGTTACCATCAACCAAAATTTATGTCCTTAAAAGGGTTATATTCATTAATATTTGCTAAACCCAAAGAAGTTTAGAACATTATGGATGTCTTTTATGACACCCAGGGAGGATACTGGGATGGCTGACATGCAGTTTACACTTCCCCCACGAAGATTCAGTAAGACAAAGTGCCCATAAAACCAGGGTATATTAACAAAATCACAAGTGGAAAATATAACTATACAAAGAGAATCAGAATAAAGTAAAATCACAGGCAAAGTAAAACACGATACCAAACTTCTACTCCCCCTGCATTCCTTCCACTGATACCTTCTTCCCCAACCCCACCCTAGAAAGAAACTGCACCCCAGGAACAAACCGAGTGTGCGAGTTTTTTATTAAATTTGCAAAGGACGGTTTTAAAACAAAATGTCAGTAACACTCTTAGAACATTGGTTTGTTCATTGGACATTTTCTGCACCAATTTTTATTAGAAAAATCAGAAAAGTAAAAATTCATTACAATATTTGTACAGTGCAACCATTAGTTGCCTAAACAAAAGCTAATTTCTATAAAATCTTGAATTTAATGCAGTTTTATTAAGAGAGAGCCAAAATTCTCTCAGTTAATTTGATATATAGTGGTGTATATTTAAAGCAGAAAACCCCCCAAAAAACAAGGAAAAAAGAAAATATAAGTCAAAAGAGTCAGTTAAATATTTTGACCTCACAATTCCTACAAACAGTAACTTCTACTACATATAACGGAATCTGTTATCCGTGGTAAAAGTTCTAGAGACCAAGTAGGAGATGTGGAATAAAAACAACAAACAGAACAGGCCAGGCTGCAGCCCAAGGCAGCAAGCCACACCATTGCAGGGGCTCGCTGACCCCCAGCCACCGTGTGTCCACAAGGCAACTTGCCAAGCTTCAATGACACATGCTGGAAAAAACAATGTTCTTTTCTTCATACAGTCACTGCCAAGAAGTCTTTATACCTTGCATAGGGAAACAGCTGTGTTGTGTCACAGATTCTACAGGGAAGAGTGAAAGCAAGCTTTGAAAATGACTCTGTGCAAACAGAGATCAGGTACCAGGCACCTCCTTTACTGCCCCAGTTTATCTTGAGCGTGTGATTTAATTTGACAAAAGGAAAAATGGCAGTATCTGGTGACAGTATTAAAAACAAAATATTGAGACTGGCATCAGAAAAATTGACCTCCAAAAGTGCATTTTATAAAAGGACCAATACCCCACTGTAGAAACATCTATGCACTAGGTAAGCCCTACTCATGCACAAACAAGCACTCACTGGGAACTTGTTGAGTAAGTTTACTTTTTCAGAAAGTATAAAAAACAGTACAAGTCATGATATTACTTCAAGTTGATGCTACATCAGTGTTCTGAGTTGGCTACCAGGAAGAATGGCTGTGTCTCCGAGAGCCAGGCAGCTATCCTTAAGAGCCGTGGTACAGGTGCATGGTACCCAGGACGGCACAGTCGTACCGCTCCTCCACCTTCACCGAGTTGGAATGCTCGATCACACTGTTCAGCTCAGGGATGCTTTCAGCAGTGTCCCCAAACCCATGGTAATGTCCATAGTGCAAATTGTCCCCCATGTCTTCTGCCCAGGAAGGTCTACTGGCTATGCAGCTGCTTGGACTCCCATTCAGGTGCAGAGAACCGCACATCTCAGGGTTAACGCTCATGGTCTTTTCTGGCTCCTCAGTCCCGTTAACAGAGAGAGAACCCTGGCTGCTGGGAAACGGCTGTCCTGGGACCGATCCACTGCTAACGCCAGTAGATCCTGCCAAGCACGGGCCATTCCTGCTTTCCATCCCACTGAGCTGGCTCGTGGAGGAGAAGTCCAAATGTCCACTGATGACACATCCATTTGTCAATGTATTCGATACGGAGCTACTGTTTTTCATATCTGCATTAAGAAATACACCTGTCACCAAAATTCAGAACCAGTGGGAGAGGAGAAACTATAACATGCTTCATTGTTGCTACAATTTTAAAGAATTTAGTTTCTTTTTTTCCCCTTTTAAACAAACCAGTTTCTTTTCCAAAGAAAAAACAATGTGCATAGCTAGACTTAAAAATAAAACAATAGTATTTTCCTAGTAAGATAGGAAAAATGCATGTATTTTAGTAGCATTGAGTAGCTAAACTGAAAAATATAAGCCAACAAATATACTCCATGAAAAATACCAACACAGTACTAAAAAGCCATCAAAAAACTGTTCTCATTTTAAGATTTCTTTCACAGAGCTGTTTTAAAAATTACCCCTGAAAAGGTCCATCAGAACTGAAGGTTTTCTACAAAGGGTTAATATTAATACAAAACACAAAAATTCTCCAGTTCTTAAGGAAAAAAGAGAGATAAATGAAGCAGGTGAATTAAGAAAGCTCTTCAAACTATGTAGGACAGCATCATATAATGTTTTTAAGAATCTTCTCAAAAGTCAGGGAAGCATGCACAGGAATATTAAAAGGAACAAATTTTTCTTAGTAACACTCAAACCTATGTAGTACTTCCGCAAAATGCCACATTAAAAGCATTGGCAGAATACAGAGAAATCAGCAACTACAGCAAGGAACTATGATTAATGATTCTAATGCACACAGTCTTGGGCCAACAGCACAATTCTGAATAGTTTCTTCTGAGTCCAGCAATTAAAATGACCATGATGGTCAAAGTTTCATTTTATTACATTATGCTAGAAAAAAATGCTGATAGTTTTACTTATTTAGGTTTTTTTTTTTTTTTTTGAGACAAGGTCTTGCTCCAACGCCCAGGCTGGAGTGCAGTGGCATCATCATAGCTCACTGCAACCTCAAACTCCTGGGCTCAAGTGATCCTCCTGCCTCAGTCTCCTGAATAGCTGGGACTACAGGTGTTTGCCAACACAGTGGGCTAGTTTTTCTATTTTTTTTTTTTTGGTAGAGATGGGGTTTTGCTGTATTACCCAGGCTGGTGTAGAACTCCTCACCTCAAGTGATCCTCCCACCTCAGCTTCCCGAGTGCTGGTATTACAGGCATGAGCCACCATGTTCAGAAAAAATGCTGACAGCTTAATTTGCATATAACAGACATCCATTAGGAGGGCGATGTCTTATGGAAAAAAAGTCCACCACAAAATATTTGGGCACACTGGGACAGGCAGTTAACAAGTTAGTTTTCTGTATACTGGAACTTGAGAATTAGTAATATTCATGTTCACAGGAAGTCACAGAACAGCACAGAGAATAATATAAAATTATCGCTTGCTCAGTAACGTTAAATTTTATCTCAATATTCTACATTATCAAAGCAAGGCACGATATTAAATATAGAAGAGCTCAGTTCTAATAACTTTTAGAATAAGGGCAGAGGTTGAATACATCTGATTATTCTAACACCTCACACACCGTGTGACTCTTCCCATGAAGGGCTTCCCTTCCATTTCACCATCTATATACCTCTGACAGAGGTTTCTGTTGTGTCCTGGAAGTCTTCCTGCCAACAAAAGATAATAGCTTGTTCAACGAACAAAAACATCTTCTAAACATTCCATGAATCATCAATTTTTTGGCAATTTAAGCAACAATCATAGATTATAACTACTATAAATTCTTCAGAAAATGGAATTTTTTTCAATTTCAATGATAGCTTTTGTGTTTAGTTAAAACTCAAGACTAGAGAACAAGTGTTTCAAGGATTAAATATAAAATAAAAACAAAATGAAATGAAACAAGTTATTCCCAGGGGAAATTTAAACTATTTTAAAATAATTTTTTCCAAAAACAAACGCTTCCTGGGTGATAAAACTCATATTTATATGGTGGGAACCTCGACAGTTACTATGGTTCACTATGTGTGTATGTAGTTTACTGAAAGAATAAAGTAGAATTTTTCTTTAATGCCAAGTAAATTTGTTCTATTACTTAATCTCAAAATCAAGGTTAGCTGATAACTTCCTACTGTTATGGAAAATCTAATGAAACAGCAAAAGCAGGGCAGACATTCCAGAGACCTGCTGACTGGGCCCACACTGCCCCTGGCTCTCACCAGCGCTCTCCCCTCTGCTCTGAGCTGCCAAGACTTGTGCTTCCTTCTCACCATCTACCCAGCCACCCTGAGGTTCCACTAACATACAAGGGACACACAGTGCGGGCAGCCAGGATCAGCCTGGGATGAAGCTTCTGCCAACATCCTCCCTCACCTGCAGCCCCTCTGACAGAAGATCTGGATTGCTAAGAAAACATCTCCTAACATGAGCTAACGTGAGTCGTCCCTCTCTGGACGTAAGGACCCTGTCACCCCTACCCTTAGTCTCAAACTAGGGACATTTAAAAAATGAAGACATTTTTGCTGAATTGGAGCAAAAAAAAAAAAAAAAAGACATTTGTGCATAGTTTTTCAGAAATGTATAATCTTTGAAAATAATCTCACCAGAACAAAAAACAAATGGGAAGTATTTAAAGAACACCTTGACTTTTGTGACGATTCTCAAAGAGAAGTGGCAGTTCCCTCAGCTTTTAGTGGACAGGGAATGCTATTGCACATCAGGAAAACTGTGAGTAACTGCCACTAATTCAAGACATTTTGTTCATTCAGCCAGAGTGTTACACATTACACAATGGAGAGTGGGGAACGTGTAGGTGGCATCTGGCGTGTGGGCTGAGAATAAAGCCTAGCTTTCTCACCATGATGCTCAACCTCAGATGAAGTTCACCAAGGAATTAAATGTTTGAGAATCAAGAGGGATCACTTCCAAGCTTGTTCAAAAGCACACAATGCCATTTTTTTAAAAAGCGGGCTTTGAGTTCTGTTATATAGCTTTAGCCACAGTCAAACAGTTCCTAACTACAGAAAACCTATTATTTTAAATGTACTATCCAATCAGAATTTCTTTTGGAAAGTCTACTGGTTTCATTAAGTTATTTGGCAGAAAGGCTACACTACCCCGAACAATTCTGTAGCTTCCAGAAAGAGGAAGCTTTTAATTTTAATGAACAGAAATAATTTTTTCCTATGGGTTTGATAAACAAAATATATAATTTTTATCTCCAATGAAGAATTTAGCATAAAGACATAATATAACTTAAAAAAATATTAAATACGTATCTACTTCTGTAACATGTTAAGAGAATGACTAAAATGTTACTACAGTCATTTAAATAAAAGAATGGTAGAAAAAAGCATTAGCTAAGTGGACAAATCTTTTTTAGATATTCTAAATGCTACAAGAACTGAGCTTCTGCCTTTTACAAATTGGAAACAGGACTACTGTTGTAGTATACTAAAAATGTTAACGTTTAAAATGTGTTTTGTGAAACACAGGTTGAGTATTTTAATAGACTTAGAGTGAAGGCCACAGAAACCAAAACCACCAACAGTGTTGGGTAAAAGATTCTATATTGTCAAAACCACATCTACGAGTTCTCAATGTTTACTGCCAGGAGTCATCCTTGCGGTAGACTGCTTTGAAAATACTAGTCATAGCACAGTTCAGTATATTCACCCAAAGGTCACATGTCAGAAAATTAAAAATGCGAATTTCATCAAAAATAAGCAAGGCACATTAAGCAACACCTTCAAATCAGAATAGGAAGATTGCACTTATGTTTCATATCCACAGAATGCACCCAAAACACTTATCCTTTTATCTACAAACTTGCCCAAGATATGCAAATTATAACATTTTGTAAAGACACTGGACAACAAAGTGCAAAAAAAGTTTTAAGAAAAACGTATGTTAGAAATAATATGCATACTGATTCTTGCAACGACAAGGGGTTTGCATTGCTGAAACAGTATATATTTCTATTTCTTTTGGTCCAACAGAAGCACTCTCCTGTTGTTTGGTGTCTTCGACCACTGGATTGTTGTTGCAGCTAACAGGAAACTGTCCACTCCCACCTGTTACAACGGCAAACTCTCTATCAATGTGCATTTTGTCAGCCTCATCTTCTGTGTCGCCATTCACTAGTGGCATGGCATGATCCAAGCTCTGAGCTGCACAGAAAACAAAGACTACATCAGATTCCTTTGTATGTAATAAGAAAACCTAAAACACATGTTTTCATTCCTTTTGGAGATCACTAAATGCTTTAGACTGTTAAATAATTAAAACCTCTACAGACCACTAATGAGCTTAGTACACTACTGAGAAACTTACTTTTCCGCAGTAAAAAATAACCCTTGAAATGTGCAGTTTCAGTTAAAAGTTATGGAATTTCACATACCTATTACAGATTTACTTGACGGCAAAAATCATAATTTTCAGACTGTTATTTGGAGAACACAAAGTAGTTATATAACCTAGAGACAATTCTAACTTTTTCAAATCCCTCAAGTGTTTTTCAAAAGAAATACTAAGACAATTGTTAAGTAACAACATATAAACCATTAAAACAATCCTGATTTTCAAAAAATACAAACTTATTTCATTAACTACAAATAAAGTCAAGTCTGAGACTCAAGACCAGGCTGTGACCATACTACCCCAGACTGGCATTTGATCTCAGCACCAAAATACAATAAAATTGAAAACATTACATTAAGTCTTAGTTCCAAGAAACTTGGAGCTGAAGCTACACACACACACTGTGTACAAGATTATCATGTTTATTTGGAGATGCTAATACACGTCTAATCACGTTCCCCCAAGCAATGCATACTGGGCACAAATACGGTTCCCCCAGACCCTGGTAACCTTACTTCTCAGGAACAGCCCCTCCCACCTGACAGATGGTGTCTAATCTTAACGTGAATGTGTTTTTACCAAAAAGGATTCTAACAAATCACTGTTACACTTTTCTTTATCTATTTACCATGGCATGAATCCCATTATCAACTATCTTTAATCTGCCATACGACTCTATTTATAATACACCTAACCAAATTCCCTGCAGCTCTCTGGGTTGCTTCACTTTTCTTCCCTATCAAGAATAATTAACATCCTCATAAACACAGCTTTGTGTACATTTCTGGTTCTAAACTCAAATACCTAGAATTATTTCTGGGCCAAAGAATACACATAACAAATAACTCTCAGTGCTAAATATTTCTTTCAAATAAACATTTATAGGGAGAACTAAATTTTGCAGCTTTAATTAGTTCTAATTTTAGAGGCACGTGAGTCATTTCCAATTATACTGTGTATATCAGTTCTAGATTATTCCCCAAGGATGCTAATGTACAGAATGAGAAACTCAATTTTTGAATGATTAGTATGTGAGAGAGACAAGAAACGGAACAGTGTGATTTGTGTAGTCGGGAAAATAACAGAAGTCTGCACAGGTATGAAGCCAAAAGCATTCTTCAAATGCAGGTGTGCTCTAAAACCAGAGGCATCAGACTGCGGCTTCCACTAGGAGCTTTTCTTAATCCTCCATGGGCCTCACGCCTGCACTATGGAACAGGATGTCACTTTCCAGGAGTCAGTGGCAAGCAGGGCACCTTAGGAAAAAAATGATGGGGGTGGGGGGAGAGGTAGAGGCACAGGTCTTTCAAGTGTGCCAGGTGACAAAGTCCTCACAATCTCTAGGGAGTTCACAGCATTCAGAAATGAAGCAGCAGCAGTCAGTAGGGGGTCAAGTTTGCTCCTTCCACACTCTGTAATGCCGCTAAACTGAACCAAGAACATGCTTTGCAAAACAGACGTTACCGGGAATATAAAGTAGACAGCTTCAAGTATCCATACTTAACTTTAGAATTCATATACTAATATTCCCTGGGGAAAGTGGCAACTAGAGGTTATTTTTGCAATGTCACACCTCTGAAAAGCAGGTTAAGAAAAAACCCACAGATAAGAGGACAAAGAAAAAGGCTTAATAAAAGCAGAGATGTTGATTTTTCACTAAGACCCAGTGCCTAAAACAGTACCCACATCAACTGGTGAAACCACTGGCTAACCAGCAAAAACAAAACACAGAAAGTAAACAAACTGTTAAGGATAACTAGTGCATCCGGTAATAAAATGAGAACCACAATAATCTCAGGTGAGACTGGTGACATGCTGATGCCAGAAGTGCACCCTGAGGGCACGGAGGCCACTAGGGGGCCAGAAGAGCCCTGGCCAGGGGAGTTTGGGACACCAAACCAAACACTCCTGTACTAAGAGGGACCGAGGCTCAATACTACTTTCAAGCAAAAATTAATGCCATAGGGAACTACCCAGTGAGTTCTCTGAAACTGCTCCATTTAGTAGATACATCTTTTGTTAATGCATATAAAAATGAAAGGATTTCATAGTGTAGCAATCAAGAAATTGTGGGAAACAGACGCTAACACAGCACCCTAGGATTCTACTATCTTTCCCTATACAGAGCCTTTGAAAGTGTCATTCCCATAATCTGCCATCCCAGAGCCCTGGGTAATACTCTTATGAATGCTTTCTTCATTTCTTTATTCCCCTACCTGTAAGTAAGTAGTTCTCAACTGGCTGGTGGAGGCATTACGGCTGCAACTACTTACCTTACGTTACAAGCCATGAAATTAAAATTTTCCTCTCAAAATTTTCAGAACAATGGATTTGGGTTTGACTCTGCTTCCTCCCCCAACCAAAGATCCTGCCGCCTGCAGCACTTTCTCCGCACGCACCTATCGCTACTGCAGAAGGCATCATTTAAACTTTACACACACCATATTTGAGAAAGGTGGTCTGTATCGACATTTCAGAAAAAATGTCTTCTTCCAGAGTTGTCAATTTTTATTTTACTTACTTTAGAAAGGAAGCACTTTGTCTTTCCACCTTTGACTGTCACAGTTAAGTTATTGAATGTCTCTGAAAATGTTACTTAACATGATCACTTTTTAGTGTCCTTGCCTTTTGACTGCCACAGCGGGCATCTGTGGAAAAGACAGGCTTCTAGTACAAGTTAGACACTGAATATTCAGGACAGAAAACTACCTAGGATTGGCTCAAAACCTCCTGGCCTCCCTCCTGAGAGGCACAGGCTGGGCCGCCAGGTGTGAGAACTGAAGCAGCCACGGCATGCCTCTGGCCGGGCAGGGACTGGAAGAGATGCTCCCTTTGGGACTGGCATCCAGGACAACTCGGCAGTCTGCATCTGTACTTACATCTTTCCTAAAGCCAGTTCTCAGCAAGACTGTAATTACTACAACTATCTATGATCAAGCAGTTGGAAAGTTGGAAAAGGTCTTACCCAGCTTTAAAAGCCAGGGAAGTTCTGCTGCATCACAGAAGTAACGCCATCGGAAACCAAGGTCCTGACGTATTTTAGTGCTGACTAGGTTGACTCAGGATGCACTCTGGGGCACCCCTCATGCTGACATACACAACACGCATATATAAACAAGGCTAACTGCTAGCACACCTGCAGAAAACATATCTAGGGCCTATGAAAAATGCCTAGTCATACTTATGCTAATGTTAATCTCTTTACAGGCCAAGGAAGAAAGCACTCTAGTCACATGCATATCTTTAGACATAGATGTAAGTGTTCTGACCCACCCCATACTGGTTACGTTACAAGATAAAGCAGCAGAGACAGCTTACAAATGCCAAAACTGCCAAGTAGTTTCACACAATGAATTTAAGTTTAGGATTATGGCAGATTGATAAACTACCTTCCACTGTGCCTCTAGGTGCCATGTGTAAGGGTCCCAGGTGCTGACTCATAACCCGTAAGTGGCCAGGTGACCAGAACACCTTAAGCCCCTGCAGCCTTTTCTCTGAACTGAGTGTCCTCTGCTATTGAGAATGCTAACAACTGGGGAAGCCTCAATTTCCCCATTAAAGGAACAAGGAAGGAGAAACCTTTCTTCAGTGGTTTCCCACCAGCCATTATTAATTAAAACCATTGTTTGTTCTCCTACAGAGCACACTTTACACAAATAACTATTTTCTTAAAGGTCTTGTTAAAATCAAAATAGCACTCAAGGTCAAAATGAAGGCTCTTTTACTACAAGGTGACCTTCTGTTGGACTTGGCCGAAATCCCAGCAGAGCAAAGGACGGCAAGGACTCAGGAAGTGGCAGTAGTAAGGGGAGCAACATAGGACAGAGATGCAGTAGGGAGTGCTTTGGAAAGACTAACGAGGGATTTGGGGTTTTGTTCAAGGAACACAAAAGGGAAGCTGCATGTGGTTAAGTCTTGGTAGTTTCCCACCAGCGTCCACCTGTGTGGAAAACAAGTCAGGTGCCTGAGGCTCGCTGAATTCGAGATTTACAACAGTGGAAAATACAGAAACTGTTTGGTCCCTAAACATAATTCAGATAGTATTTCTAAGATGTCACATCTTTAGGGACTCAAGACAAAACAATCACTTCACAATTGAACACAATTAGGCATGTTCTGTCATCTTGGCCGAATTTTTAAAAACAAATATATTGTACATATCTAACTGAACTAGAAGAAACCGAAATCTTACTCCTGGCAAGTGTTTTGTTTCTTGAATCTCAAGTTCCAAGCAATTAGTTAACATCTATCGCTTAACAAACCTGCTGGACACAGCCACCTTCCGCCAGCCCGTTTTTCAGCCTGCTCAACAAGAACTGTAAATGGAGGTCCTTTATACACGTCAAATTCATTCTGGGAACAGTGTGCTGAGAAATTTTTCACTGCTAATTTTAAACTAATTCATAATGTTACTTTTCCTATTAAATGTTTTTACATTAAATAACTACACATTATGAATGAGACTCTAGCATCAGTAACATACCTATTTGATTAACAGGGCCTCGAAATCAATTTACCATGTGAGACCCAGTATCACCACAGCCCACTTCTTGTGGCAACAGTTTTCCTGACTGAAACTGAAGCTTACTGGGTCAGTTTTTCAACTCACACTGCCTCGCCTGCCACCACCCAGCGCCCCCCCAGACTCTGGAGCTCCAAGCAAAACACTTACTAACAAGATGAAGTTTTCATTCATGGAAGGGCTTAGCATTCTTTTCTAACGAGGATCACTGAAAAATTTAACAACAGCTTTCAACAAATACACACATATTAATAAATCACTGCATTATTTCTGAAGAGTGACCAGGAATGCTAACCACCTGGTATTTCACAGCAGGTGCAGCTAGAGTCCTGAAGTCCATCTGTCTTACCATCTTTAGTATATGGTTGACAAACAAGAAAAAAACCAAAAATATTTATATACTGATGTTTCCTTAAAAGGGCACCATCTCAAACAAAACCCCACACTGGGGACAGTACTGCCCTAAAATGCTTTCCATCAAAACCAACCGCTCAAGTAACTGTGGATCTTACTTCACCCTCCAGAGTTCATGTCCAGGTTGTCTGTGTTTTCACCAAATTGCATTTTTATACTGACATGAATGACTTTATGAAAGTTTTTTTTAATAAGCCCTTTTCCAAAGATGGATTTTTTTTTTTAGACAGAGTCTCACTCTGTTGCCCGGGCTAGAGTGAGTGCTGTGGCGTCAGCCTAGCTCACAGCAACCTCAAACTCCTAGGCTCAAGCAATCCTTCTGCTTCAGCCTCCCGAGCAGCTGGGACTACAGGCATGTGCCACCATGCCCGGCTAATTTTTTCTATATATTTTTAGCTGGCCAATTAATTTCTATTTCTAGTAGACACGGGGTCTCGCTCTTGCTCAGGCTGGTTTGGAACTCCTGACCTTAAGTGATCCTCCCACCTCGGCCTCCAAGAGTGCTAGGATTACAGGCATGAGCCACTGCACCTGGCATGGAAGCAAGAATTCTTGTAGCACAACTTGCTTCCAAAGGACAATTTATACTCAAGCAGTAACAAAAGGTAAAGTCATTATTTTCCATTTAAGATCTTTTATATCAACAAAGTCTTCAAGAGGAAATTACTACAATTTAAGATACTTGAAAGTCATTTATTAAAAGCAGAGACACTACTTGCTATGGGGAAGAGTGGATAACTTTCAAACTCACGATTCCAAAGCATAAAAAAAAAGTTAAAGAGTGAAATTTATGCTGGGCAAGGTGGCTCATGCGTGTAATCACAGCACTTGGGTGGCCGAGGCAGGAGGATTGACTGTGGCCAGGAGTTTGAAACCAGGCTGAGCAAGACTGTGTCTCTACCAAAAAAAAAAAAAAAAACAAAAAAAACCCAAAAAAGCAAAAAACACAGAAAAATTTGCCAGGTGTGGTGGTGCACACCTGTAGTCCCAGCCTACAGAGGCTGAGGCAAGAGGCTCACTGGAACTCAGGAGTTTGAAGTCGTAGTGAGTGAACTATGATGATGCCACTGCACTCTAGCCCGGGGGAAAGAGGAAAACCGTCTTAAGGAAAAAAAAAAAAAAAAAGGTAGTGAAATGTACAGGGATCTCTCTCTTTAAAAATTAGCTTAGCCAGAAAAATTTCTGGCAGCAATTGTTTTTATAAATATAAACCCCACACTAAAAAAAATCTATAAATTTTGAATTCTAAAAGGTAGAACAGTTGTATTAATAAGGTCCAAGTTATGTATCTATAGTTATATTATCCTAAGCACTTGTAATTTTTGAAAAAGCCAAAAAACCTGACTTTAACTCGTTATATGTTATTTTCAAAAGTATTTTATGTGCATGTGTTACATGAGTAAATAAAAGTACTTATTTTTATTATGGCAGGAGAAACAAAAATTTATCTAATAATTTAGACTAAGCAAAACTTAAGCTCACATTTAGACAGCAGATCAAAACATAATGCCAGAAATTACAATGAAAACAAACTAAAGCAGTATCTTCAATTACTAACTAAAAAACTGATCAAAGAATGGAAATAATAATCTGAAATATTTCTATTTAAACCAAGAACATCAGGTAATTGGGGAAAAAATCCTGTTTTAATGACTGACACTCACTCCCAATACCTACCATTCCTTTTTTCCTTTATGTAATAGTAAAAGGAAAAAAGCCAAACCAGCATTTCCCCCAGTGTGCCAGGTGGTGAGGGCCGAGGTGTCCATCTGTGTTCGCACAAATACAAAATTAAAGACACACACTTAGGTGACATGTGGGGCAAATCTAAGGGCTGTCACCTACGTAAAGGACTCAACTAGAAGCTTTAGGAAAGCTTTAGGAAATTAGTAATTCAAGCTACAGAAAGTAGACAATTCAGGAAATTGTTGATTCAAGTTATGGTCAAGCAGACGGGAATGAGGGACAGCAGCTTTTATATACGTCTTGGTATAAAGACTTCTACTGTGATGTTCACAGAAAAACTCATCGCTCAGTGTGCACGTGGACAGCTGTTCAACCCCTTAGGTTTACACAGTCATGTGCAACACAAGTGCCAGGCTCCAATGCCATTTTCTTTCGCATTGGCTCCCTCGGGCTGAGGACTGGGAACTGCATTTTGGGGAGGCTGCAGGGAGTTTAATGTGCAAGCATGAACCTCTAGCCACTCATCAACCACAAGGGATCCTCCTCTAGAAAAGGAAAATCAAATGCCCTGAAAATCAGAATGACTCTTCAAATTCAATTCATGTAGTGACAAAGTTTAGGAAACTTAAGGAATCCCTGGACATGCTTTTCAGGATATACTTAAGCAATGTGATATTGGCTAATTCAATTGACCTTAAAAACTATTTTTAAAAATGCTCTAAGTACATTTCTGAATCTGATTAGACTGTTAAGTAACTTCTGTTTAAAAATACTAAACAGAATTTAAGATTTATCAGCAATGAGGGAAAACAGCATAAATCATTTTTAAAGGACATTTAAACTATAAACATACACAGATAGACAAGTATAATTCATGCATGGGGGCATAATGATGACAACACCATTCCATTAGATTAACTGGGCACTAAATGCAACTGCACAGATTATTTTTAAAAAGTGGATGCTCTTACAGGTCTTTAAAAACATACCAGAAAAAATACATTGAAACATGATACAAATAAATGACAAGGCTGAATACATTAAAAAAAAAACACCACTTTGAATTCTACACGTATACCTTCATGTCACGCTTATTTATGATCTTTACAGCATCTTTCTAGAAATTATGTCTATAACTTATAAAAATTCTTTGATAAACTGTTCAGTTTATGCATTCATTTCTACAAAAAAGCCACATAATCGCAAGAGTTTCTACAGTGACAAGATTTAAACAATTGTGAAAGTGATAATATTGACATTTTATCAACTTTAAGGAAAAAGTTTCATTTGGATACATTTCAGTTAAATTAAATGAGGTAGGAAAGATAATGTTGACTCACATGAAATTTGAAGTCAACTAAAACCTCTGAATGTTTAAGTGATTGACTGATACACAGGTTCTCCTCATGCTATACTTATACAGTTGATTTTTTTAAAACCAAAGGGTACAACTGTGTGTGTGTCCTCAGTAAATCTTATCGGCGGTCATGTTTTTTTTTTTTTCTTACCTTATACTCCCATACCTCTCCCTTTCTATGTTTACTAAATATTTCTGCCAAGCTATCAATCTATTCTGATTAAGATACCTGATATACAGATATTTTTTTCCTATATGAAAAGGAGGTTTTTCAAATTAAAGACTAGCTGACTCTGCTTATATGCAAACTCTAAAACTACCTTTAACAAAAAAGGTGAAGGAATACTTAAAACTAAAACAACTTACCTTGGAGATTTAAACCCTCAATATTAAACCAACACACCAGATCTCACTGTGTTAAGTGAGCGCACAGTGAGGCATGAGGGGTATGAGAACCAGCTGAGGGCAGATCACAGTGCAAATGTAATAGCACAGAAAACATTTACCTTTCCAAATGTGAAAGCATGTTTTACTGTCAGACCACTGGCAATTTTAATAAGCTCACGAACATTCACAAGCAAATAAAAAAAAATCAGGCATAATGGCAGATTTTTTTAATAGTTATATTTCAAACAGATACAACAAATGAAAAAAATCTTTCTAATTCACGGCAGGCAAACACGGGTGTTCAGAAGTTATATTCACATTTACATTTGGGCTGTCAACATTCCCCTTATATCCCCGCCTTTGGTTAAGTGGCCCGTCTTCACACAGTGGCAATGTAGGAAAAAACCTCCGTCACTGCACAAGAATCCACCAGGCACATTACCACTTCTTAAGTGAGGGTCTCATCTTGAAGATACGTTCAGCCATAAAAAGAAAACTATTACAGAAAACAAGTGTTTTTTCCCACCACAAAGTGGTCTCACCTGCAGTTCTAGCTTTCTTTACTCCAAAGGATTCCGAGTCTTCCAAGCTTCTCTTTCGATTTGTTCCCATACTAATATGATTAGGAAATATACTCTGATGACCCCCATTCAAGGTGCCGTTATTATAGAAACGGTTCAGATGACAATTCTGGAGGTTCAAGAGAAACTGGGCACACTCCTGGAAACCCTGGGTTTGTGCAATGTCTGCTGCTGTCAGGCCACTGGCATTTCTCAGGCTGTGCGACACAAAAACACTGAATTACACACCACCCGCACACCACCCTGGTCTCTGCTCCTGCTGAACTGACTAGCTATCTGAAGGTGACACGAAAGAGTAAACAAAATTTACAGCAAATCTTCATTAAAGAAGTAGGTAATCAACCTAGCTCTGTAACTAACTTCTCTTACACACATTTGATTTCTAAGCAAGATTTGGGAGATATTAATTTAAAAAAATCAATATACTAAACTTTAAAAAAAGGCATCTTCCTATTTAAGTTCTCAAAATCATGTTTTTTATTAGTCTGAAGAAATCTAAATTTATGCTAACTTCAGACTTTACCTGAAACTGAATTCTATATTATCTGTACTTAATTTTAATAACCCATTCCTTTAGCTTGAGTAAAATCATAACAAACAAACATGTACTGAAATTGTCCATGGCATTCATAACTGGCTTCCTAAAAATAAAAGTAATGGCTTACCAACAAGCCAGATTTTATGCTAACATGTGACACTATAAGTGGAAGTTTAGAAGGACATCCTGACATCAAAGTAACTTATCAGACTTGAGCTCTGAAAAGCTGAGTGTTTTTGTCTCATATTTTGGTTTTTTGGGCCTTGCTTATTAGGAAAACTTGCAGGAGTGTTACATTTTGGCACTCCAGAGCATTTGAGTGGATGTTTCCTTTGAACAGCCTATTAATACTGTCCTCAAAACTCATCCCCTAGACTAAGAGTCCTAACAACCAACATCTTGTAATACTTGGCTAATCACTAAAAAGTAAAGGTCTGTGTCTTCTACAGTAGCTAAGACTCAGATTAAGGTAGGAAGTGATGGCAGAATATAAGTGAAAGATCTGAATAAAATATAAAAGAGTAAGTAGAACTTATAAACCTTTAGAACACTGAATTAAAATTGAGGGACCAAAAGCAACTCCATGTTGAAGTTCCCCTGGAAGACAAGAATATACACTGCTCTGTGAATTAAACCTGTAAAAAAGCAAATACTCTGTTAGCTGCAGGTTGATAAACTGAAACCGGACAAGTACTAAACAGCAAAGATAGCTCCCGTACCTGTTCAGCAAACTACACTAGATACATAGTAAAGATGTGATAAAATAAAAGCCTTATTTTGTGTCACTGAAATAACCAATCCAGAACTCCAATGCTTGTGTTTCTTGGGATTATGCAAACACACACACGCACACAAAAATCCAAAACATTTGAGAATGAAAACTTGACAATCAGGGACAAATAACGTTTCTTTTTCAAAGAGGAACAATAGCCTTTATTCATATTTCCAGTCATCCATAAATCAATCTCAGAAATAAAATAACTCTGTGGACACTCACTAAACATGTCTCTACTTTTTAAAGCATGAAATAGAAATGTATTACACATTTTGAAGGAAGATCCAAACCCAATTTGATCAGATAGAAAAGAGGAAGACCTGAGAATCCCAAAAATCAGCAAAATGTTCTCAAAAATAGAAGGCAGCTGCTCAAGGTCAGGAGTTCGAAACTAGCCTGAGCAAAGGCCAGACCCCGTCTCTACTAAAAATAGAAAGAAATTAATTGGCCAACTAAAAAAAATATAGAAAAAATTAGCCAGGCATGGTGGCGCATGCCTGTAGTCCCAGCTACTCGGGAGGCTGAGGCAAAAGGATTGCTTGAGCCCAGGAGTTGGAGGTTGCTGTGAGCTAGGTTGACGGCACGGCACTCTAGCCTGCATGACAGAGTGAGACTCTGTCTCAAGAAAAAAAAAAAGAAGGCAGCTATGTGCAGGTCTATTAGGTACTAAAACCGACATCATTTGCCATAAGACTTCACAGCTGTAAATTCTGATTACACTAGTATTTCATAATATTTTTATTTTGATAAAGATTTAAATGAAAAGGAAATGCCAAAGTATGGGTAGATTAAATTACATTAAATTATAATGTAAATTGTATGTGTACAAAATCAACTAGTTATTGAAATTTAACATATACAAATATTAAGTGTATAGCTTAACTGTATAGCTGGATGATTTTTTAAAATTGTATTTCATTTTCAGAAGATATCGGAAGTGAAGATGGCCTAGAAAGGTCTACTCTTATCAAGAATGTGAATAGAAAAATAAGTTACCATATGAAAATTTAAACTCTTCAAAATTTGAAAAGATGAAGACTGAGAACATAAAGTTTATAAAATGATCATTTCTATAGAAAAAGATGGACTCGTTCTCCAAAATCAAAGAATACAGAAATGAGAAGCTATTGCTTAGTGTTAGGACAAATAAAAGTACCAACTTAATAAAGCTGACAGTAAAGATTACTCTTTAGTGGATCAGAGAAAAAAGAACAGCAAATAGACTTTTTTAAATGGCATTTATTAATACAATCATAAATGCCAGTTCGCTGAGGAAAATTAAGATGCTTCAGGGGTATGCCAACATCTGAAGTTGTTAAAAGAACAACTAAAACACAACTCCTTTACTCCGCACTCAGAAGCTGAACACCAAACTGAATTTGGGTGACAACAGCAAGTTTACCGTTCTTCCAACGAACTATAACCTTAAAAAAAGGCAACACAAAATAATGTCAGTATGTGGAAATTACTGGAGATTTTAAGTGTCCGGCAGTGTCTGCCTGCTTCTGGCTAATACTGGCAAGGTCTCCCCTGCCAAAGCAGTTACACACCTGGCATGGCACTGTACTTGCATTAGAGCCAACCAAACTTCCATGTGGTTTTATACATTAATCCTAAAATTTTCTTTAACTGAAAGAGCTCAAAAGAGGAATTATAGCCAACTCATGCTATGTGCTCCTAGGTATGGACCAAACAAGCAGGAAAGAATAATGATAAATCAAACAACTTCTACTGACTTCTCACATAATTCTGGGGGACTGAAAGTTAGACGTGATAGGGAGATCAAAATATCCTAGAAATGTATTAGACAGATATCAAAATCTGGGAATACAGTAATTCCCAGTGAAATTACAGTGAAAGCATCAGAGATTATAATTTTGCTCAACATTTACGTGGCACTATCTGTGTAGTACTATTAGTAATAGGAACATATAGTGTGTGTTCTTTCTCTGCTTCTAGTGAGCTATTTCCACTCTGGTATCTCTGCTACTAGGGACTGGATGCATACAACATGTAGTTTAACTGAACGGCATTTATATTCTCAAGCAGAAGGATCTGCTAATGCCTGACTTTGGTACGCAACAAAACCATTCACCACTCCTCTTCTCCTGCTTTCCTACATTCATTACCTTCACTCTCTATTATTCTCTGCTCACATTAAACTTGCAAGTGGTAGCTCAACTGTGTAGTGCACATAATAGAAATGGGCTGGAAATGATCATTAGTGATTACCTAATCCAAGGGTAGGCACTTTTTCTATAAAGGACTAGAGTAAATATTTTAGGATTTATAAGCCATATAGCCTCAGTCCCAACTACTCAATTCTTTTGTTGTAGCCTGAAATCAGCCTCAGACAGTTGAGTGTGGCTATTTATGGACATTGAGATTTGTATTTTATACAATCTTATGTGTTAGGAAACATTTTGATTTTTGTTCAGCCATTTTAAAATGTAAAAACCATTCTTAGCTTATAGACCATATAGAAACAGGCAGCAGGCCAGATCTGGTGAGTAACATTTAACCAAACAGATGATACTGACAGCTATTCTAATTTTATTAATATTTTAATTGACACAATTATACATATTTATGGGGTACACTGAAAGTTTGAGTACAGTACACAGTGATCAAATCAGGGTAATTAGTATCTATTACCTCAAACATTTATCATTTGTGTTGCGAACATTCAAAATCTTCTTATAGCCATTTAAAAATATGTTATCGTTGACTACAAGTCACCCTAGAGTGCTACAGAACACTAGAACTTATTCCTCTTATCTGGCTGTAATTTTGCATCCTTTAACCAATCCCTCCCTATACTCTCTCACCTTTTCCAGCCTCTAGTAACCACCATTCCACTCTCCACTTCTATAAAATCATTTCTTTTTTTAGCTTCCACATATGAATGAGAACACACAGTATTTATCTTTCTGTGTTGGGCTTATTTCACTTAATGTCTTCTAAGCTGATACATGTTGCTGTGAATGATAGAATTTTCTTTTTTAATGACTAAACAGTATTCCATTGTGTATATTTACCATATTCTCTTTATCCATTCATCTGGTGGTGGACATTTATGTTTATTCCAAATCTTAGCTATTGTGACTGGTGCTCAACAAACACAGGGTGTAGATATCTTTTTGATATACTGGTTTTCTTTCTTTTGGATATATACCCAGTAGTGAGATAGCTGGATCACATGGTAGTTCTATTTTTAGTTTTTTCAGGAACCTCTGTGCTGTTCTCCATAGTGGCTTTACTAATTTACATTCCCACTAACAGTGTGTATAAGAGTTCCTTCTTTGCATCCTATTAGCATTTGTTACTTTTTGTCTTTGATAACAGCCATTCTAACTAGGGTGACATGACATCTCCTTGTGGTTTTGACTCTCTTCAGAATGAAGAAATCTTTCACCTTTTACTATTCCTCTACTCTTAATAATGGATTTTCTGAAAAATGTCTATTAATCTCATGCATTACTAAATTCACTATTAAATTCAAAAGATAACTTTTCAAAAGTTGCCAAATTTGTCACAAAATGTTAAATACCAAGAAAGTTATCTAAAGGTAAACTTTAGAAGGATATAAAACAAAAGATCTTGAGAGACCACAGAGAGGTGAAACAATCCTTCCTATTCCAAGTATTTTCATTGCACATTCTAAGTGCTTTACAATGCAATCAGGTAAGCTGCTTCATCTGGACAAACTGAGATCTTCAGAAGTCTGAGTTCTTCAACTATTTTTTACAGTTTAATTTCAAATGTATTATAGACGCTGAAAATTACAAGGGTTTCCAAGCAAAAGATTAGAATAATTAAATTACATAGTTCTCAAAACACTTTCACTTAACAAAAGATCAGGTCTTTAAATTTTATTTTCACATATGCTTTCCTATTAGTTAAGCAATATTTCAATTTTGATGTTTTAATAGTTTAACAGTAATCCTGGCTAAAATGTATCAAATTTAAACTCCATTTAGTGTTCCAAGTTAAAGTACATACTAAATCTAAGCTATGCTGCTTTATTTCCCCAAAATTCAAGAGGTATTGGGCACATAAATCAAGCACTTGATTTATAGGTTCTGTGTTAATTTCACATTTGAATCTAGTACTTCGTTTTGTCACAGTACTTCTTAAAGAATCCATCCTTCACCCTTCAATCCATGGATATTTACTGAGTGTATTATGTGGACAGGGGTGCTTGCTACCTGCTGGCTGCTCCTGTCAAGCTCAGCGAGGCATTAGTAAAGACCATGTTCATCTATCTGCACTGCAATGTTTGCACACAGTACTTCAAAGGGAAATTTACAGTATCTGGAAGCAACTGTTTAAAAAGATTCTCAAAAACTGTATTTTGAATGAAAATTGTGGTAGTTACGAAAGTGTACACATTATTTTTAGACTAAATCTTTAAAACACAGATTTCTGAATTTAGCACCTTCAGTTTGATGCACATGGGTGCACACAGACTGTGCCTGACCTATAATGTGTCTTTGTCCATTTCAGACAATAAGAGGAGTGTGCTGTGGGGTCATTCTAAAGCTCCAGCCCACCCTCTCTAAGTCTTCCCTAACATCCACTGGAAAAATCTTTGAAAATGGGCAAAGATTTAAAAAAATTAGACAACAGGCAACTTGATGTTCAAATTAGTTCTAGTCTGAAGTTTTAAATATTAATTTTCTTTAAAAGAAAGTTGGCATGACCAGATTTTTAGGCTGATAGCTAAATTCACCGCAATTTATTATGGAAACTACAATGACTGTGTAAATCTATAAATTCTAGCTTCTGTAACATTCACCAAGACTTTGACAAGCAATCACTGAGCAGGCCACTCGTTTCTCTCTATAGTTCCTACTATTCTTTCAAAATGGGAATATTAAAAACATGAGATGACATAGAATAATCTTTACTATCAACTAAATGTTCTGCCAAATAACTGGCAGAACCAAATCAAAGTAGCATTAACCTTATAAAAGTTGAGACAAATGCTTATATACTCTATTTTCTGTAAGAATACTCTACACAGCATATTAAAATTTATCGTATCTAATAACTACCCCCACAAAAAAACTTCAAAAATCCAACTCCTTTCTGCCACCAGCCACTGTTGCTGGCCAGTGTCTCATCTAGTTTCCACTTATAGTGCCACAATCCTAGATTAAAGAAGCCATTCTGATAAGGACAGTTTTTGTTTTTGTTTTTGTTTTTAATTTTGAAAAACCACAGATCAGGAAATACCTGAAATTCAATTTTAGAATCCGAGTTGTCACATCATCTTCAGGATGTTTTCTTATTGTTAATGCCATGTGACAATAAAGTATAACCACAATTTTTATATAAATAATATTTCTGTTAAAATTCTGATCTCAACTTAGCTATTGTTAGTTTACAAATAAAAAGATAGATATCATAAATTAGGGTAAGCAAAGCATGCAAATCTAAAGAATCTATATCTGAATTCCTAGATTAGCATTAAAACCAATCACCGCAAGAAATACCTCAACAGTATGCCTTGTGTGCAGAAAGGAAGCGATACTGAACATTCAATGCCACAACTGTAAGGTTTTCGGAGAAGCACCTGTGGCAGTTTCAGCAGTTTCTATATGGAATGCTCCCCCTTTCTAGGATTACTTGAAAAAATCAAGTCAATTCGAATTACGTAGCTGTAAAACATTGACATGTGTAGTTTTTACAGATTCAGAATCTTCTGTGTGATTTAAAACGGGCAATGGTTCATAAAACAGGAAACTTAAATAATAAGGGATCACATATTTGCAGGCAACATTTGGATTAAAGATACAAACACACACATGAGGTGCAGAAGCACATTTACTGAGCTTAAGCCACTGTCGTGTGACCACCTCGACCATGAGCGACTGCTCTAAAACATTGCCTTTTAAATTACCTTCAGTAATTTTTTAGCATGAAGCCAATTTAAATATGTCAATTATTTCAACAAAAGTTTAACAGTATGGACTAAAAACCATCAACTCACGATTCTGGTTACTTTAAAATTTGGTATGCTGTATCTCAAATACATTAGTAACTATTCCTAGATGGAAATAAGCAAATACATGGAATCATTAAAAAAAGAAACATTACTAAATGTCCATTTGTACAGACAAAACATTAGCAAACATCTAAAATTTCTTCAGTAAAAGAAATTTTAACCCTTTGGTATCCAAATTCTTATATAATTATGAAGACTTTCTTAAATATATTCTTCATTAACAATAGGAAGAAACTTTTCTTTCGAAAGTTTCTACCTGAATAAATTTGGTGCCAAGTTTGCATTTCAAGTTCAATACTATTGAGAACAGTTTCACACTGTAACTGAACCATGATTATGTTTGCATACATTAAAATACAAGAGCATCACTCAAGGAGTTGGATATAATATTTAACATGCTCTCACTATAATTAAGCAAGGATTTGGATTTGGAAATCATTGGTTTTACTTGAATGCACTATAAAAGCAATGGTTACACTAATATTAAAGCCTATACATTATACAAGCTGTTATGAAATATAATCAAAATATCAAACTCAAATTTGTCAACAACTCTGGAATACCGTCAGCCCCGCCATCTGCTCCTGTCTGGCAGGCAAACTTCAATACCTATCTCAGGAAATGATTCCTCCATTCTGAAACACTTGAATAAGAAGAAGAACCAGGAAACAGCAAGATTAGAGAAGTCTGCTACAGTGATGATTAGGTAAAAGAGGCAAATACCACGACGTAAGGATGACTAGAATTCGGAGACTCTAAAATCCAAAAATACTAATTCAGAATCTTTTTCTTTTTTTACCCTTACAATCGCTGTGACATAATTCAGAGTCTTAATTCTGATGCATTTCATAACTACACTATTATTCTGAAGGGCAAGGAAATGAACAAAGGAAGACACAAATTTTAAAAATGAGTGGCTAATAAAGTAAATCTGGGTTACATTTTGCCAAGAGCCAAAAGTTGCAAATGAATTTCTGACCCTAATATTAAATATGCTCATCATCTGTATTTGCCTTAATGAAAATCTGGCTTCTAGAAAGAGATCTACAGTAAGCAAATAAAGGTGGGTCACAAATGCCACCAATTATATTAATAAACCAAACTAAATTGGTTTAGTTTGGCTTAAGAATTTCTAAAAGTTCAGTAGCATTCTTTATAACAGTAAGTCCATTAACATCACATTCTAAGCTTTTGTTATTATAGCCAACTGTGTCTGTTTTCTAAACTAGGCAAGAAAGACTTTTCTAGAGTGAGTCACTGAACTTGCTTATATAAGGCTACAGATGCTTCTCCAGCTCACTAATGATAGTTGGGATCAAAATGATTAAGTTAAAATATATTACTATGTAGCCCACTTCATATCTAGTTACCAGAGAATAAATGGCTGCTAAAGAAATCCTCTCCCACAGAAGGGTATGAGACTTTGCCATTAAATACTAGCATCTATGTATGTGTTCATCTGTGTATGTGGTATTAAAACGTACTAGCAAATTTGCCTGACATGCAAGTAATTCTGGTTTCACTCTAAATCCAGCTAAATCCCTTTATTTCTATTCAGTGGCATAAAGCTATTTTAAAATCTGGTTGATATGGAAACATTCTCCACTTTATCTCTCAAGAAAATAAAGAAGTAGGCAAAATCAACTGGTACCAAGTTACTAAAACTAAAGCTAATCCAAGGCTCAAAATCTGCTATTTACAATGTTAGTAGTTAAAAGTTCTAAGTATCAGCAGATAGTCAGCAAATTTTCAATAGTTTTTTCCAGAATCACATTAAGACTTAACCTTACGCTGTTACTTATTCCATGATCCAAAGGAAAAATGAGGTGACGACTTTTTCATTTTAGTATATACCCTTCTTCCCATCAAAACCCCAAGGAGGAAGCAAGCAGTGTCCAAACACTGGCTGTGATGGAAAAACTTAATTATACCACTCCAAGCAAGATGAAAGGTGGAGAAAACTTAACACACTTACTGAAAACTCCAGGCTTAGACACGGAAGTTTTTAGATCCTTTAAAGTACACAAACATGTAGTTTGGTCACAGAACTGAGATTTAATCCTGTGTATTTTTTAATTTTTAGAAGTAAATAATGGCAAATAGTGACCATCCTATAAGCCAGAAATAGAACTTCACATAGAAAAGAAAACTTGGCACCAAAACTCAAGATTTAAAATAAGAAAAGAAAAAGTCCATTAACATACTCACGTGTGGTGCTAGAAAATTTAATACGATGCACAGCAGCTGAAATGCGTTATCTTACAGATGCAACCTACATTGACAAGTAAGTTATGTAACAAACCGTTCTAGCCACAGACACTTAAGTGTACTTGCCCTCCTCATCTACCTGATGTCCAAAAAATCACAATTTAAGACTTTGGCCACTTCATGTCACAGAGATATAAAAAGCAAAGCAGGAATTAAGAGCAAAATTACTAATTTAAAAATACTGACATAAGGCAGCTTTTAATCTATTCACAGGAAAGGAAAAATTTACATTTTCTTTTAAATATTATAGCACGTAATATGAAGAATAATTCAGCCCATTCTGAACAGGAAAAAAATACGTAACTTTAAATAAGCTGATCTATTAAAAAAAAAAAAAAGGAGAGGGTGTATTATTTGCTAGGACTACACTTTTTACCATGAATAGCATTATAAGGGAACAAATAAAAAAGACCTAAATACCATTATTTGGAGTATTCAAACTGTTATATGTTGGTAGACTAAAAGGGGTAAATTATAAAAATGGGCAGAACAGATATCAAGAAGCAATGTACAACTTAAATTACTGACAAAACTGACATTTTATCTGTATGTTAACACTAAGTAACCACATATGCAATAGCAATAAATTACAATTACTTGTGCTTTATCCCCAGGCCAAAGACATAATTTTAAGAATTGCTTTTGGCTAGGTAGCTCAGGTTAAATCTCTCCTCTAAAAAAATCTGAAAGCTCAGTCCAAGGGAGTCACCATAATGCAGGGTCTTGAGGGGTGGCTCTTATACTGAGAAGGAAAAACAGACTGGCACCTGAGGCCATTTCAGCCACACCCGGTAGAAAAGAGACACTTGAGGGCCCTGTAACCAAGGACAGAATTGTAAATAAAAATTCTCATTTTTAAAAAGACACCTACTAAAAAAGGACATTGTGATAGATATTTATTGGCTCAAAGGATTAAGCTACCCATTAAAATGAATGAAACTAACATCTTTGTAATGAAATGCTCAGGACCAATTAGAGTATTATTTAGAAAAATAAGTCGTTAAAAAAATCAACTTCTAATTATTTCAATAAATGACAATTAAGCAATTTAATCGATTATGTTATATATGACTCTGTATTTTATAATCAAAGCTTCTGTTATTAAAGATTTGTTTTTAATCTAAATACAGCTAAGAAAAATGCCTATGTAACTTTGCTATAAAGCAACCCATGAGAATTCTCTTAATATTCTCATAACATATAATATGTATTCATATTATCAGTTCTTTTTACATTACCTTATGCCATAGCTAGATACGAAGTCACCAGGGTCCCTGCAATGTAGCAGTAGATAAAGGCCATATTTATAACACTATGTCACTATATAAGTAAAGGATCCAAGCCCAATCTAATGATTAGCCTTACCAATGAACTTCATGAAACAGAAGCTAAGATACTAAGAGACTAATGACAGCCTCTGGTACTTAGACATGCCTTGCATTAACCTCTATGGTTTTGCTATCCAGGATCTATTTTCAATACTTATTATAATACAGAGTCAAAGCAATGAAATGGAAACCAAAGGGTTAAACTAAGTTAGTTTTGTGGGCTTTACTTCTCCCAATGTCTAAATTTTCACATTTCCAATTAGAATAATGTGGTTTATAATTAATCATTATGAATCATTCATAACACTTAAGGTAAAACAAAAAAGCTGGTATTATCAGTTATTTTGGTTATTACAGCTCTATAGCTTACACTCAACATTTAAGGGTGAAAACCGCATCCATTTTGTTAATGCTGTGAACTGCAGAAGAAAAATTTTTATAAAATAAATTTTTAAGAGAAAGTTAAAACACATGAATTTAACACCTAAAATAAACGTATACTGCCATGGCTAGCTAATGTCTGCATACAAGATCACATTTCTAAATTAAAAGACTTAACCATTAAGATTGTTCTATGAAATTATAATCTAGTTGACGTAAACTGGGCTAAAACAAAGACATTCTAGAACAATGCATCAGTATCAGAAACTCACAGCAAGTTTGAAGTCTTTAATGTACATAGTCCTATCTTCCTAGGAGCTTTAAATCATTAAGTCATAATAGGCTTTAAACATCATGTTCTCACATCTGCTAAGATGAGGAAATCAAAACATAGAAAAGCTAACTGTCTTCAAGAATTTTTTGAGCCAAAGAGGCCTGAAAAGATATTCTAATCCAAGCCAAGCTTCTTGTTTTGAAATTAAAACTTGGCAAAGAAACGTCTGAAGACTCACCCATGGTTACACAACTAGTTGGTGGCAGAGTCAACGACGCCAAGTTCCAAATCTAATTAGTTAACTGTTTTTTCCATCCAAACACTCTCTCTTACGACAAGAATTTGGAGGCTGCTGTGAAATTAAGCCCGCTTCTGCTAGTGGTCAACTTATGCCACACCACTGTCCTCACTAACACCAACTAGTCTGAAAGGCAATTTTACATTACTAATTTTAAAAACAAAGTTTTAGGACTTTTGCTTGCTCTAAGTACTGCCTTTAAACACAACATCCTTGACTACCTCTTTACTTGGGAAGAATAAATGAAGACACTTACTCGATGTAAGCCCCATTCGCCACAAGGGCACTGACGCATTCCAGGCTCCCAGAGCGAGCCGCCTTGTGAATGGGAGTTTCACCCTCACAATCCTGAAACAACAAAAAGCAACACATAAACACTCAGACCTAACAAAACTTCTGCCATTTTAAATTAAAATGATTAGCATATGCCAAAGATGACCTCATCCACCTTTGAAATATAACACTGTGGTGAGCAGGATTTGAAGCAGAACACAGAAATCTCCACGTGGAGGGAGGATAAAGCCAGCCAGGGAATGTTTAGCTAAGGTCAATGGCCAAGCATCTCCGGGCCCCTGCAGTAGCGAGGGTGTAAATGCTCTCAATGGTGATTCACAAACCATTTTATGGTAGATCTTAGCACAAATGTGTTGTACATTAACCCAAAATAATTATAACAAATAAAAAAAGACACCTCACATTAAAATAGCAATCGAGGCCAAGAGATAGCACATAACAGCTACCGTATGACCTGATCCACCCACGTTCCTCTGTGCCTACCACAACCCTAACCTGAGTCAACAGCACCAATGTCTTGCTTGAATTTTCTATTTTGAACTGGAATTGGGAACACATTTTAGACAAGATGGTTTGACAAAGAGAAGGGAGAACACGACAAAGGTCAAACACAGCAAGCAAGCTCTGCACAAGAATCAGATTTATGCTTTAGAATTCCATGATGGAGATGGCAGGAAAGACATAACATAGGCAGAAGGAAGTGAGCAGACCCAGGGAAACCACTGAGGAGACTAAAGTCATCTAAAAAAAGCTTACAATGTCAGATAAGTAAGAGACAAACAGAGCAAAAGTAACCAAAGGTACAAGCCATCAAGAGAAGAAAATCATTTCTGCTAGAAAAATTAAGAATTTGTGGTTGGGAGTTCTGAGGGCTCAGTAGCAATCACAGTTCAAAGCCACCACAAGCTGGACTTTGGCAGCAGGCGACCACCACATAATCAAGAGATAAAGATAAAATGCAGGAGTGGGGCAAGTGTAGCTGGTATGTGACACCAGAGAACAGTTCACTCAACATTCAGTAAATATCTGGGCTCCTTCACCAGTGCATTAACTCACTGGAGTTTTAAAGCTGGGGTGGGGGCCACCTGAAGCTAAAACAAACAGTGGTAGCTTAATTTATAGAAAAACAGAGTAGGAAAGACTCCACTGCTTAGCAGAGGGAAAAGTATGTCCATTTATTTAAACAGGGGTCTACAGAGCTCTAAACAGAATACAAAAAAGCTCTAAACAAAAAAATCTCATTTTTGATGAAAGAGAAACACAGAAAACCATGTGGCTATGCAGGAAACTATTTAGTGAACTCAGATTTTTAAAAAAGCAAAAACCTAGCCCTACCCTCACAAAAAGGAGAGGACAAAGAAGCAGTACAAAATAAGGACAAATAAAAATTACATTGATATTGCCAGGAAAACTAAAATTGAGATTTAGATGAGGTTTTTGCCCCTCCCCCAAAAAAGTTTCTTTAAAGCTATCCTCAGAATAAGATGAAATAAAGAAAGGGTTTGTTACCTTGGGATAGTAACAGATGACAAAGAAAAACCAAAACTACCCAGCTCCTGTTTAGTGTTATACAAGAAGAACAATCTTTAAGGGCAGAACACAGGAGACACCAGGAATGCGCGCACACAGAGCAAAGACCACGTGAGGACACAACGAGACAGCAGCCAATTACAAGCTTTGGAGACATACCTCAACCAAACCTGCTGACACCTTGATCTTGAACTTCTAGCCTCCAGTATGGTGAGAAAATACATTTCCCTTTTTTTGTTTTTTTTAAAGGGGGCAGGCCGGGTGCAGTGCCTCATGCCTGTAATCCTAGCACTCTGGGAGCTGAAGCAGGCGGATTGTTTAAGCTCAGGCATTCGAGACCAGCCTGAGCAAGAGCAAGATCCCGTCTTTACCAAAACCAGAAAAAATTAGCTGGGCATGGTGGCGCATGCGTGTAGTCCCAGCTACTCAGGAGGCTGAGGCAGAAGGATCGCTTGAGCCCAGGAGTTTGAGGTTGCTGTGAGCTAGGCTGACACCATGGCACTCTAGCCAGGGCAACAGTGAGACTCTGTCTCAAAAAAAGGGGGCGGAGGGGGAGGCAGAACACACCCTGTTTAAAGAAATTTGCCACCAAAAGCTTCCAAGAGTAAGAGCCATGTGAAGGGTATCCAAGTCTCCAGCTCAGACGAGTCACCTCTAAACTATGGCAAACTGGTCGATAAAGGGACTGAGAGTGGTGCTAGAAATCTGAAGACAGGTCAGGCACCTTGATTTTTAATAAAGGTGCCTACCCTGTCTCATTTAAATACTACAAACCAAAGGCAACATCAAATGCCAGCTAGAATCTAGAAGGGGTATTAAAGAGAAGGATTGCAAATACTTACCTAAGCTAGTCAATACAGACTCTAAAAACAAATCAGATGAAAGTTGACTTCACTTGCTCTTGGGGAAACCCAGACACTGAGGCTGCAGAAAGCACCTCTGCATTTCAGTATCCACCTAGGCTCACCTAAGAGATGGTCGGTCTATAGTATTCACCTTGAGGAAAATGAACTTAGAACTGTTAGCAGCTAACATGCCAAAAGATTAACAGACTAGAAGATGAGTTTGCTATGCCAGGCTCAAAAAAATTAAATGTACACAAGCAACGAAGAACGAGAAAGACCTGGATCTGGCTTTGTAAGAGTCTATATGGAGAAATGAGAAAAACTGATTACTTCAAGATGAGTCAACAGTGTGTTGGGGCAGCTAACAAAAGGCCTATCATGACTTCAAGGGTCACATGGTACCCATCACAAAAGAGGTCTTGGGACTGCTCCAAAGCAGACTCTCTATGGATGCTTCTATACCCAGATGTCTGTCTTGTGCAACCAAGTCCCTAATAATCTGAACACTTGTGTGCACGTCTGTTTCATTTAGGTGAAAAGACACTGAAAACACACCATGAAAAATGTGGCACAATTATGTTCATGTCTGTATACTTAATCTTAAATCCCAAGTCTGTGCATCGCTTACTCTCCCCACTTAGTAAATAACCCTTAGCTACTTATCTGCATCCAGTCATCACCCCTAACTTGGATCTGAAGCAACGTTAACTTACTTCAGAGCTGACTTAATAGCCCTGGTTTTGCTAGCATGAATGTGTTTTTTTAAATAATTATCTGTGGGAATGAAGCTAAGGCAGCTGTAAGCAGGGAACCAGGAAACTTGGACTCCAGGCCTGGCTCCTTTGTAATTACCAGCCACAACCCTGGGCAAATCACCCTGGACACAGTTGATTACCTTGAGTCACATAACACTCACCTATAAAGCACTCTTATAAACAGAAAGCACTGCTATAGAAAGGGCCTATTATTCACAAATAATTGAAGAAACAAATTCCAGTCTGCCCTCAGGTAAAGATATCAAACTCTAATTAAGGTCTCCATTTAAAACAGTACCATGTGTATAATTGTAACTAGAAAAAGAAAAAAACAAAAGCAAACAGTCAATCACCTGTTTGTTAATGTTGGCTCCAGCTTGAATCAGCCAGACTAGGCACTGAGGATGTCCTCCAAAAGCAGCAATATGGGCTGGTGTCTGGGAGTACCGCGTGGTGGAGACGTTGAGAGTGGCTCCAGCTCTCACCAACTGTATTAAACACTCCAACTTCAAAAATAGGAAGGGGAGGAAAACATGCAGACATGTCAGTTTACTATTAAATATTACCCAAATAGCCTAAATTCTATAATGGTGATAAATGATATTTTTGTTATTAATTTTTTAAGAGAACAAATTAAGTCCTTCCTTCCCAATACCATGCAAATTTTAAAAGGCATTTAAAAGAATATTTCTCCTTGTCCTTATAAAAAAGTTGGAACGTAGGAATAGAAAGAAATCCAAAAAGACTAACACTATACAGGTTTAAATATTTTGGTTTCCCTACATTGAATAAACCCCCAATCAGAAAAGATCAGAGTGCATTATTCAAAGCCTTCTACCAAAACTGGGTTTTTTGCACATACTATTCAACACAAAGAAAATGTTACAGTAATTCATAGGTTACAAAATTTGTCTGTAGCCACAGTAAACTATAGTGAAAGACTATTTGCTGTGCACAACTGCACACTTTTATACAAGCCAGTACTGAATATTCATTCATTATCCAATACTCAATTGAGGCCCCTTCTCCGTATTATTTTCTTAGTCTTTTAAAACTGATAGAAAAAAAAGCTATGCAAAAAAAGGGCTGCAGCACAGCTGAGCTCTGCACCTTACAGGTAACTAACAAGAAGACTGGCAAGACAAGATTTTGTAGCCAGGTATCAGCACTTTGCTCGCCTCTGGCTAACAGAATTCATCATGTTCAACAGTGCCAGCGCCTACCATTTTGTCAAGCAACTGCTCAGCTGCACGTGTACTCTGATGCTGGCCTGCCTGTTTTCCCTCCTGGATCACAAAGCAGCTAGCGAAAAAAGCATGGACTGTAAGCCATTCTCTTTCAAGAGAAGAGAGACCTCACATGAGAAAAGGTATCTGACACTCCCATCCTTACCTCTTTCTTTAGTAATTTAAGCCTTTCCTTGCAAAGCATAGATCATTTCAATAAACACTTTTGTGAGATGAACTCACAGCTGGGAGTACACAGATTTCAAACACGGTCTGTCTTCAACAAACTTGAACCTAGGAGTGAAGGCTGATGAGACAACTTTTGTATATTTTGATTTACTGCCTTTATTAATTTACTGAGTGAAAAATGAACAGATTTTAAAATCAATAAAAATTTAAAAAAGATGAAAATCACTTTGTGTGACAAAGTGGTTAATCTTTAACATCAATTGAGAACTCATCAGACTTAAATCTGTACGTAACACATTGGTTTAATTTAGGAAAATGGGTTTGGAATTCTGAAAAGATACTGTTCAAGAGTGTATTTTATAAAAGCAAGGTATAATTACAGGTTTTAAATAATGTTTAGTCCTCTGGGAACAAATAAGCCTCACAAACGATTAGGTAACTTGTGCACCACTGCACATTTCTAAGAACACAAGAGTGAACCTACATACAAAGAGGGCAACCGCTGCCAAGGTGGGGCAAAAGCCTGTCCTGGGAAGCTGTAGTCCTGCATCCTGGCCTAACTTCTGCTCTGCCAGCTTTTTCTCACAGATGGGCAGGAGAGACAGGGGTTTCTAAGGCCCCTTCTGTAGCTGAGACCATAGAGGCCTAATGGTTTAAAGACAGCCAAAAAACAATAAAGGAATTGCCTCTAGTAAAAACATTTGGTCTCCAAGGTAAATCTACTGCTCAAATTCCTCAGAGATAGAGACTTTTTAAAAGCGATTTTAGTTGGTTTCTTTTAAAAAATTCTGGTAAAATACACATAACACAAAATTTACCATTTTAAAGTAAGTTACGGCAATTTTTACCCTCAGAGATAATTGGAAGCATTCCTGGGTTGGTTAAGTATTTTAAGTGACCATTTGTAATGAGGCTTTAAGCAGTCTACAGATTGTACACTGATTATCATTGTACACTGACACATCAGAGGATGTGTCATCCTCAACTAGGGTAGAGGAGGAAACCAACATGGAGGGAGTCTGCTCAAACAATAAACGCAGTCCTTGACTGTGAGACTGTTTTCTCCCCAAAACACAGGGACAAAAGATGTTGAGGACCAATGCTTTCAGTTTCCTAAGGCTTAATGTAAAAATAAACCAGAGCAAGAGGCACTCTGCGGGGAGAGAATCCTCAGATTACTGACTGCCTTGGGAAATCTATTCAAGGCTAGAGGCAGAAGGGCAGGAAAGAAAGTGCTTTAACTTTGTTTGTTACGAGACTGATTTCCCATGGGCACTCGTTTTCTGCAGCTGGTACTGGAATAGCACAACTGTAGACAGAGCTGGGGGATCCAAACCCTTGAGGGTTGATTAACTTGTTTGCCCCACCCCCACAGTCAAAACTCCCTTTCATTTCTTATGTCTCTGACTTTTCCGTTTTACAAGGAGAATCAGGAACTGTTTCCCAAAAGATGTAAGTGTGCAGTGATGTAGCACTAGGGACAGCAAGGCACCTGAAGCTGCTTCGGCCCGTACAAGAATCTCCCATATATTTCAGCAAAACCATTTCTTTATTTCAACCTAACCTCATTTACGAGGGAAAACATTTATAAATGTTCCTGAATTTGGGAAAATTAAAAAAGGTTAATCATTAAAGTGGATCATTTTTGAAATGCATGGTAAACTCAGTTTAAGACAGCTGCTTCTCTGAGCAAATACCCCAATCGACTTCACAGATGAAGAAACTAGTTATCTAACCTTTTTGAAACTAAAATAGCACTATTTCCCCCAAAACTTTCAATTAAAAAAGCTGAAGGGAAATGTAAAGGCGCCAGAGAAAGATGATGCTGTTTTTTTTTTTTTTGTTACAGGGTCTCACTGTCTCCCAGGCTGCAGGGCAGTGACGTCATCATAGCCCACCGCAGCCTCCAACTCCTGGGCTCAAATGATCCTCCAGCCTCCCAAACAGCTCGGCCTATAGGCATAAGCCACCGCGCCGTCTAACTTTTCTTTTCTTTTTTGTTTGAGACAGAGTCTCAGCCTAGCTCACAGCAACCTCAAACTCCTGGATTCAAGCAATTCTCCTGCCTCAGCCTCCCGAGCAGCTGTGACTACAGGCATGCGCCACCATGCCCGGCTAATTCTTTCTGTATTTTTAGTTGGGCAATTAATTTCTATTTATAGTAGTGACGGGGTCTCTTCTCGCTCTTGCTCAGGCTGGTTTCGATCTCCTGACCTTGAGCGATCCGCCCGCCTCGGCCTCCCAAAGTGCTAGGATTACAGGCGAGAGCCACCGCGCCCGGCCCTAACTTTTCTTTTTTGTAGAGACGGGGTCTGGCTGTGTTGCCCAGGCTGGCCTCAAGCGATCCTCCCACCTCGGCCTCCCAAAGTGGGATTACAGGCAAGAGCCAGAGTACCCGGCCAATGCTACTTAATCTAGCCACTTTCACAGTAATTTAGAACCAAAACAAATACAACTACTAATTTCACTATACCTGCGCAAGCTAAGAATTTTTAAAACAAATGTTGACTTTCTACGCCCTAAAAACACGGAAGAGCGTCATCATTCCACCTACACGACCACCTGGGGACTTCCCAATCTAATCAGGTCAGTTAGTTCACAACTGAAATCACCTCGAATACCACCTGCAGCAAAAGCGAAGCTGCCGCAGGACAGAAGCGGAATGGACAGTCGCCACAGCCCGCCTCGCCCCTCGAGGCTATGGGTAGCGGGAAGCCTCCGGGACTCCTGGCTCTCTCGAGGGCTCAGCGCCTCCCCCGGGACTCTTGCCCAGGACCGCGCCGCGCCCCACGGCCCTGCCCGAGCCCCCGTGCCAGGCGCCAGCCAGCCGGCCCGACCGCAAAGCGGAGTCTCCGTGGGCCTGCCCGCTGGAAACGCGCACAACCCGGCAGTAGACGCAGATGCGCCCTGGGCCCCGCCGGCCGCCCACCCCACTTCCGCCCCGTGTTCCCGGCACACCACGCGCCCACCCTATGCCAGGCCCCGGACCGCGCGCCGCCGCACATGCGCCCTAGGCCTCTCGGGCGCCGGTGGCGCCAACCCCGCTTCCGCCCCGCGCTCCCGGCACGCCCCGCGCCCCCCAGCCTCCGCCTTCCCGACCCCCAACTGGAAAGCCGCGGAAAATGGCGCCTTAAAGCGCCCGCACCTACCTTGCCGAAGTGCGCGGCCCAGTGCACGGGCGTCCAGCCGTAGAAGGAGTCCTCGGCGGCCAGATGGGCGCGCGGCGTCTGCTGCAGCAGCGAGCAGAGGGTGACCAGGTCCCCGTCGCGGCAGGCGCGGTGCAGCGGGAAGCGGAGCGAAAGCAGCTCCTCGCTGGAGAAGCCCGCCTCCACGCCCGCGCCCGCTCCCGCCGCCGACATGGTCCGTGACCGGAGAGTGCGAGGCTAACGAGCCGAGAGAACGCGCGGGTGAGGATCTCAGAGGCCGCAGCCACCCGAACACAAAGGAGCGAGAGCTGCAGCGCCGCCGCGTTCCACAGGCTGCCGAGCGGAGCGCGTACTGAGGGGAGGGGCGTGGCTTGGAGCGCTGGGCGGGGCCTGCGCCAGGGGCGGGACCTGGCTAAGGCCGACGCCTGGAGCAGCCAGGGCGGGGGCGGGGCGGCGGGGGCATACGCCGGAGCCGGGACCCGACTGGGCCGACGCCCCGAGCGCCCAGGCCAGGGGGCGGGGCCTAGCTAGGGCCAACGCCTGGGGAGGTCAGGGCGGGGGGCGGGGCCCGGGGCAGCGGGGCGGGGCCTGCGCGGAAGCCGCCGGAGTGGGGTCTCGGCGGCGCCCCCGGGTCCAGGGTCCTGGGCAGGCAGTGGCTTGTCCGGCCGGATGAGTAGGGTCGGGCTGCGGGACTCTTCCCGAGAGAGAAAGCCCTTCCTTCCCTTCAGCGAAAACTAGGCTTTCCGAGTTGTACGTTGCGGGGGTTCTGCGCGACTCCCCGCCCCGCGAGCAGGTGGGACAGCCGGGTCCCTGCGGTCCACTCGGCAGCACGCCTTGCATTCCTGCGGTTAATGTTTACTGGGCGCCTGCGGGCAGCAGGGCTCATTAAAAACCTGAAAGCCAGCAAGCCCTAGTTTCTTCACAGAGCAGGACGAATTATTCGGCTTTATCTCCTAATTGGGAACACCTGCCTCGTAACCGAGCGCAGCTTTAAAAGCTTAGTCATAAGACCAGACAGCAAAACATAAAATACTTTTTATTGAGAAATATGTTACTGTAAGGAAATATTAAATTCCTTGTTTCAAATGATAGAATGTCATGGTCTTTTTAAAGTTGTTTCTGATGTTGAAAAGCATCAATCATTTCACTGTCAATAACTGTTATTAATGTTTATGAGTATTTTCTTTCCTTATATATGGTCTTCTAATCACATTTTGTTTTATTTGTATGAATTGTTTTTCCTTGTGTTTATCGCTTTTCCTTTTGCAAAATTCTACATCATCACAGACACTCAACTGTAATGTAATGAGATGTCTAGGGAAATACTGATGCATAAGAAAGCCTATTGCAGGCTCGCTCCTGTAATCCTAGCACTCTGGGAGGCCCAGGTGGGTGGATCGCTCAAGGTCAGGAGATCAAAACCAGCCTGAGCAAGAGTGAGACCCCCGTCTCTACTAAAAATAGAAAGAAATTAATTGGCCAACTGAAAAAAATATATATAAAAAAAAATTAGCCGGGCATGGTGGCGCATGCCTGTAGTCCCAGCTACTTGGGAGGCTGAGGCAGAAGGATCATTTGAGCCCAGGAGTTTGAGGTTGCTGTGAGCTAGGCTGACGCCACCACGGCACTCTAGCCAGGGCAACACAGTCACAGTGAGACTCTGTCTCAAAAAAAAAAAAAAAAAGAAAGCATATTGCAGCTTTAAAAAGCCAGAAATTGGAAACTTAACAAAGGGAAATTGTTACCTAATAGTGTAAACATACAACACAGCCATCTATTCATACAACAGAACATTT
>CAUYRT010055114.1:0-22823 GCA_963574885.1 Lepilemur ruficaudatus
ATTCTGAATTTGAATATGTGCTCACTTTACCAGTGAGTTTTGTACTTCCAGGTGTTTTTGTGTTACTCATTAGCATTCTCTTCTTTCAGCTTGAAGGTCTTTCTTTAACATTTCATGCAAGGTAGGTCTGGTGGTGTGAACTTTGTCAGGCTTTTTGTCTTGCAGAGTCTTGAATGCTCCTTCATTTCTGAATGACATTTTTGCTGGGTACAGTATTCTTGGTCGACAGTGTTTTTTTCCCCTCAATCAGCACTTTGAATATATCATCCTACTCTCTCCTGGCCTGTAAGGTTTCTGCCAATAAGTTTGCTACTAGGAGTTTTTAACTCCCTTATATGTTATTTGCTTCTTTTTCTCTTGCTGCCATCAGGATCCTCTGATTATCTACAGGAATTTGAGAGTTTGATTGTAATATGTCTTGGGGTCATTTTATTTGGATAGAATCTAATTGGAGACCTATGACCTTCCTGAACTTGGATATTTATATCTTTCTCCAGGTTTAGAAAGTTTTCTGCTATTATTTCTTTAAATATGCTTTCTACCCCTTTACCTTTCTTTGCTCTCTCTTAAACACAAATAACTGGAACATTTGCTTTTTAAATGCTGTCCCATAAGTCCTTCTTATTCCTTATCATTTTGCTTTCTTTTTCTCCTCTGGATGTATATTTTCAAATAACTTGTCTTGAGAGCAGAGATTCTTTGTTTTTTTTTTTTTTTTGAGACAGAGTCTCACTCTGTTGCCCAGGCTAGAGTGAGTGCCGTGGTGTCATCTTAGCTCACAGCAACCTCAAACTCCTGGGCTCAAGCAATCCTTCTGCCTCAGCCTCCCGAGTAGCTGGGACTACAGGCATGTGCCACCATGCCCGGCTGATTTTTTCTATATATATCTTTAGTTTGGCCAATTAATTTCTTTCTTTCTATTTATAGTAGAGACGGGGTCTCACTCTTGCTCAGGCTGGTTTCGAACTCCTGACCTTGAGCGATCCGCCCGCCTCAGCCTCCCAGAGTGCTAGGATTACAGGCGTGAGCCACCGCTCCCAGCTTTCAGATAAACAATTTATTAAATAGTCCATCCTTTGTAGCCATTTGCCCCGTTTGCAGTATATGACATTCGTGTGTATTAATATGTGTAGAATTGTTTCTGGGCTTTCTATTCTATTCTCATGGTCTATTTGCCTGTCCCTGGGCCAGTACCCATTTTACTAGTTATTACAGTTACACAGTAAAAGTCTGGATATCTGGTAGAGCAAGTCACTCTACCTTGTTCTTTTTCTTCAGAATTGTGTTGGTTATTCTTGGCCTTTTGCACTTGCCCCTGCTCACTATGTAGGTCTGCTTAATGCTGTATCCCTTAGCTTACAATGTCTACTTCCATTTCTGCCCTCTGACTTTGATGCTATTAATGTTATGCATTTTACTTATACATATGTTGTTACAAACGCCACAATACAATTTACTATTTTTTTTTAGATAGTCAAATATCTTTTGAAGAGATTTAAGTATCAGGTGGGGGAAAACTTACATATTTACTCACATAATTACCATTTCTGATGCCAGATCTTAATTGGTGTGTGTAGATCCATATTTTCATCTGGCATCATTTCCTTCTACTTGAAGGACTTCCTTTAGTATTTGTTCTAGTGCAGGTCTGCTGGTGAAGAATTCTTTTAGCTTTTGCATCTCTGGGAAAGTCTCTATTTTGCCTTTGGATTTTTGAAAGATACTTTTGCTGGATGTGTCTGAGAGTTATAGAGGAATAAGCAAAGTCAGTTTCTCCTACTATACTTTTCACAACACGATTCTGACACCAGATATGTGGGGGGTTCCCCAGACATCAAGCAAGCCATCAGTTCTGCAGCGGACACCAGCTGGGTGTCCTCCAATTCAATTCCGACACCGTCTCCCTGGAGAAGCGTCAGATCCCACAGGTTGAGGGCTCAGTCCCATAAAACTGGCCCCTACTTCCACTGTCACTTGCAAGCCTCAGGCTGTTTCACCTGTGCTTCTGACCCACTGGCTATAAACCGGGGATCCCATGACCTCCTCTTTAGGTTGGATTAATTTGCTAGAGCAGCTCACAGAACTCAGGGAACCGTGTATACTGGTTTATTATAAAGGATATTGCAAAGGATACAGAAGATGAGATGTGTAGGATGAGGTATGGGGGAGGGGGCACCACCCTCCAGGCACCTCCATGTATTCAGTTATCGAAAAACTCTCCAAACCCAGTCCCCTTGGGTTTTTATGGAAGCCTCATTATGTAGGCATAACTGATTGCATCATTGGACATGGCTGATCAAATAGGATGTTGTGTGTTCACCTTGGAACTGCCAATCCATAAACACAGCAGCTCTCCGTCGGTCAGTTGAGAGCTGTTTGTAGGGCACTATAGAATCCAGCAGCTCCTCATAGTTCCAGAGTCAATCCTAGGGGAAAAGAAGCTCCTTGCTTGTGAGCATCTCCTTGCACTCCCCAGGTAGCATGATCCTGCATAAACCACTCCCGTTTCATTATGGGACTCTTCCAGGCACTGCCATCCCCATTATAGTGTTTCTCTGACGTCACCGAAAACATGGGTTTTTCAGGTTTCAGGATTATCTTACGTTCTTCACTCATAGGGGTAGCTTCAGTAATGTCCTGTAGCAAGGCAGTAAATGTCCCTCAAGTGGAAATTCTCTAGTCCAAAGTCCCCAGTAGTCGTTGCTGGGAGGCACTCCCAGGCTTTTGCCATAACCCCTAGTGCAGGCTGCCACAGGGCCATGGCACCAAGAATTTGTCCCCCCCAGGACTCTGGGCTTGGGCAGTCTTTCTGGTTCCCATTTAGTGCGTCTAATTAATATTGCTTGAGAGGCAGATTTACATTGCTGTTTCACAGTACTAGGTAGGGAACTATTTCCCAGGCAGGTACAGCGTCCACCCCCATAACACAGTCAGGTAAAAGAGATGCAACCACTTCGCATCGGGCGTATTCAGATATAGCACATCTCCTATGAACTTTTATCCTAGTTCCGTCAACCCTCACTTTCCTAACTGTAGCCTCCATTCGGCCTTTATCAACAGGCTTTGGTTTTATTAATGCAGTACTGGGTCTGGGAAGTGTCCCCCAGCCAGACACAATGTCCATTCCTGTAAAACATTCAGGTAAAAGAGACACTTCTATACATAAAGCCTGTTTAAACATCCCAGCTGTTACAGTCCTGTCAGGCCTTACGTTCTTACATTCTCTCAATCTAAATGTAGCCCAAATCCAGGCTTCCCCATGGGTTTTGGTACCACAGTGCATGGCAGTATGTGGGGCTCCGTAGCAAGGAGTCCCAGAATTTTCTTCAGCACCCCCTGGCCTTTTTCCCTTTGCTATTGGTCAGTCTTTATCTTGATTGATCTGTCTGACTATTGCCCCAGGCAATTTCAGATACGATTTTTCATTGTAATCTCTGCCTTCTGACTTTAAATTTCTTCAAACTAGGATAACCATAGCAAACTTGTTTGGAACTGCTTAATGTTGGGAAAGCAGCAGGGCTTCCCTTTGCTCCATCCGACCTTCCATAGCGTTGCATTAATAAGACCTTTGCTTTAACCCCATGTTATTCCACTTTCCGTCGTATTCATCTCATTTCTTAATAACCATCTAAAGATTTCCACCTGAATGGGATAAGTCCCTTGATTCTCTCCTTTCTTTTTCCCTTAGTTTCATCCTTATCAATGTGTTCTTTATTCACACTATTTCTTAAGAACCATTTAAAAATTTCCACCTTCCTGGGATGAGTCCTTTGACCCTGCCCTATACCTTTCCCCACCCTGTTGTTAATTAACCCAGTGTTTTTTTTAGTATCTGTAAGACTCATGAGGGGAAGCTGAGACAGTGAATCTCACAAGGCTTCTTGAACCGTCTCGATTTTGCAGTAGCAAGTTTATATGGGGCGTCCACATTAAAAGGACACCCATAACCACAGCATTTACCATGACCTGGGTAACAGGCATGTTCAGCAGGTGACTATCCTGCTTGTCATAGAGTCAGTTTCACATGGCTTGAATACAAAGCATGTCAGCCACTTCATCTGGGGTGCTGCACTCGGCATTTGTAGATGGAGTCCGGCAGCCCACCTTCTCAGGGCAAACAGACTTTACAGTCCACCAGGCTGGCTGTTCCCTCCGGAATGTCCTCCTGTGTGTGGGGGACACGAACAGCCTTCTGTGGTTGTTCAGTCACGAGCTGTGGGTCCTGCATCAACCCAAACATGGTCTTCCACTCTGCAGCACTCACAGAGACACCACTCCCAAATTCGTTGCTCTCACAATCCACGTTTTTAGTAAAGCCTCTTCAGGAAGCTGATGGTACTGATCTACAAAATGAAACAGTTCCTTCCCACCATAGCCTCTCCTATTGGTAGTCTCTTGGTTTTGCCCTTCCTCCACACTGGCCACCTTCTTAGTGACCAGAGGTCCTGGAGGTACTTTCTGATTCCCCTTGGAATAATTTTTCCCATGGGGCGTGGCGGGAGCTTCAAGGCTGATGGCCAAAGCTCAGACCAACTGAAATCTGAGCTTGGACTAGCATCAAGGTCCAACCCAGCACTCTTTTTACTTTCATTTTAGCTATCACAGATAACAATAACTGATGAGGGGATTGCACATTTTCCTTTTTTTTTTTTTTATTAGTTTGCATTTCCTAATACATCCAGTGAAACAACTCTCTGGGAGGTGAATCATTCCGTCTCTAAATTCCCCAGGTAACTTGTACCGTTAGTAACTGAGTGTTGATTGCAGCACAGCTGCAGCTCCATGCCATGGTGACCACCTGGCCACTTAGGAATCCAAGATTTCTCACCCCCCACTCCTTTATCCTTTTTCTTCCTAAGGCCCTTCTAGCAATCCCAGCTGACACCAATTCTGAGAATATAGAGGGGAAAAGAAACTCAGTTTCTCCTACTATACTCTCACAACACACTTCCGACAGCAGATTGGGGGTGGGAGAGTTCCCCAGACATCAAGCAAGCAATTCATTCTGCGGTGGACACCAGCCGAGTGTCCTCCAATTCAATTCTGACACTACTCAGAGAAGCATCAGATCTCACGGGCTGATGGCTCAGTCCGCAAGGGTGCTCCCCACTTCCAGTGTCAATTGCAAGCCCCGGGTTGTTTTGCCTGTGCTCCTGCCTAACCGACTATAAATCAAGGTTCTCAGTGATTGGGGAACACCTCTCAGGTTTGATTAATTTGTTAGAGGGCCTCACAGAACTCAGAGAAACACTGACCTTTACTGGTTTATTATGAAGGATGTTACAGGAGATACAAATGAATGATGCATAGGGTAAGGTATGGGGGAAGGGGCGTGGAGCTTCCATGCCCTCCCTGGGTGCACCCCCCCCCCAGCCACCTCCACATGTTCAGCTGCCCAGAAGCCCTCCATACCCTGTGCTTGTGGAGTTTTATGGAAGCTTCCTTACATAGGCATGATTGATTTAATCATTGTCCTTTGGTGATTGGCTTAACATTTAGTCCCCTCTTTCCTCCCTGGAGGTTGGGGGCTAGGTCTAAAAGTCCCAACTCTCTAATCATGCCTTGGTTTTTCTGGTGACTGGCACCCATCCTGAAGCTACCAGCCATCACTGAACTCATTAGCACACAAAAAGTTACTTCATTTTCCATAGTAGGTGGGCTTGTCTCACATGAAGACAATAACAGTGGGGAATTTTCTAAACCTAGGAGAGACAGTTCAGATGCTGGACACTCAAATGAAACGACAAATGTCCACCCCAGGCTTCAACACTACATATGGTGAAGGAAAATTGCTGCATGACAGCTGTGCAGCCGGCTTGGAGAGCCTGGAGTCCGCGTCAGGTCTAGATAGCAGGAGGTCTGAGAGCCTCAGGCGGGAGGAAAAGTGGGGACTTGCTAGAATATCTGATATGATGGTCAAGTGGAAAAATGTTGAGGATTTCGTGAAGGCAAATGGTACCAAAGAGCAAGAAAGACAATTGGAAATGCCAAGGAAAACAAACAAGCTTTACAAGAAAGAAAATGCAATCTCAGTATATTATTTGACCCTGAGGCAAACAATATTTACATAATCATGACGTACACACTGTTTTTTTATTGAACCAAAAATAATGGTGTAACTCTTGGGGGAAAGGGAGCAAGTACGGTAGTTGTCGTATCATTGAAGGATGTCAGTACATAGTAACTAAAATGGCTAAACCAGAAAAAGCTGTGTAAACATATTGGAGATACAGAGAAATAATAAAGGTGGTTACCTCAAGAAGGTAGCCATTATAAGCTCTTGGAGCTAGTGGGCTTTTAAAAATTATGTGCATCTATTTATTTTTTAATTGTCTTAAATTATTCTTAAAAACAAAATAAATGTATATGGAAAGGAACACCCTTTCTTCTGCCAGGCCTGGTGGCACACCTGTAATCCTGGCTCTGTGGGAGGATTGCTTGAAGCTAGAAGTTTGAGACCTTAGGAACATAGTGAGACCTCCATCTCTAAGAATTTTCTTAAAATTTTTTTTTAATCAATTTTTAAAAAAGAAAGGAACACAGTTACCAGTTCAGAGGTAAATGGCTTCTACTCCAAAAGTTGTAAGTCAGTTTAAGATTACTTTTCCTTTAGAAACATTCATACGTATGTGGTTAGAGTCCCAAACTAGTCCTCAAATAAGCCTATAGTGAAATCTAAATACCCTAGATATTTTAGAAATGAAAAGGAAAATGTGGGAGTCCTCCTATTAATAGTAATCCAAGTAAGAAATGATGGAGGCTACAGCTAGAGTTTTCTGCGTATCTGTTCAGTTCACCATTTATTCTTTTCTGAGATAGTTTGGTTTCTGATCAGGCTTCTCACCTAATTGCTGCTCTGATTAGATTCTGACTTAAACCTCTTCCTGAAATAAGCCGAAGACCTTGGAGCTCTTCAATTTAAGTAACCTTGTCTCCATGACAGGTTGACAGAGGAGCATGGTTATTAGTATGGCACGTAAGGGACTGTGAACTGGCCCCTCCCTACCCACCAGCACCTCCAAACCAGGGGTCTTCAAGGGTCTATGCTTCTGTCCTTGTTTGGACAGCCCATTCAGCTCTCCTCACTTCACTCCCTTCTCTGCAAGACAAATGTCATTCACCTACAAAGACACGGGTCAAGAACCACCACCTAGATCACCACTACTTCTCCATGCAGCCCTTCGTCATGCCCTCGTGAGACCCTCCCTGGGCTTACTGCAGCATTTATAATGCATTTCCTAGCTGGGTGCAGTGGCTCACACCTGTAATTCTAGCACAGTGGGAGGCCGAGGCCAGAGAATCTCTTGAGCTTAGGAGTTTGAGACCAACCTGAGCCCTGAGCAAGAGTGAGACCCCGATCTCTGCTAATAATAAAAAAAACTTAGCTGGGCATGGTGGCACACACCTGTAGTCCCAGCTACTCAGGAGGCTGAGGCGAGAGGATCTCTTGAGCTCAGCAGGTCAAGACCAACCTGAGCAAGAGTGAGACCCCCAACTCTACTAAAAATAAAAAAATTAGCCAGGTGTGGTGGTACACACCTGTAGTGCCAGGTACTCAGGTGAGGCAGGAGGATCACTTGATCCCAGGAGTTTGAGGTTGCTGTGAGCTAGGCTGATGCCATTGCACTCTAGCCCAGGCAACAGAGCGAGACTCTGCCTCAAAAAAAAAAAAAAAAAGATTGGTTACCCAGATAGAGTTAATATATAGTCACAACTGGAAACGAGGTGTTCTTTTCTTAAAATCCTCATGCCCTGACCCACTGACCTAATGGCCAGAGTCCAAGTGAGATTCAGCTGTGGTCTGGCCTCAGGCTGGAAATCTCCTTTTGGCTATTTCACTGAGGTACTGAACTTGTTCCTCATTCTGTTCATTTCATTTTATTTTCCTTCTTTCTCTGTTTAAAATGCCCTGTCTCATCTTTGGCTTTGAGACAAACTGTACCATGTATCTAGTTCTTTCCCTATCCCAGATCTCTTATTAACTAGGGGAAAGGAAGTTGATTTTAGCAGTCATGGTTTGTTAACGTACAGCAGGCCATGCCTTGTTGTTGATTTAATTTTCCCTGTGGCTCAGGTGCATGGCAGATAAGAACATCACTTCCCTTCCCACCATGACGCTGGGTGCCCGTGCTGGTGGCATATCTCATTTCTGTTTTGAACCTGTACACACTGAATGATACAGAAGATGTTCAACAGTCTAAAAAATAAACCACCAGACTTCTTTTGTTTAACCCCAGATGGAAATGACTTTTGCTTTTCTTGTTATGCAAGTAACCCACGCTCACTTTAACATGATTTTGAAATGTAAAAAGCTAAGAAGATGCAAGTAAAATCACCATAAGCCTACCACCCGAAGATTAATGCTTTAAAACTATTTGGTGTGTGGTGTGTATCCTTAGCTACTTGCTTTCTATGCATATAATTTCTATGCATATAATTCTATGCATATAATTTCCCCACAAAAAATACAGTTTTACTATTCACACCTGTTTTTTAAGAAACGTACATAGATAGATATGCATCATTATTAATTGTATAACATTCCATTATATAAATGTACAGTAACTTACTGAATTTTTCTTCTGAGGTTTAGCATTTATATTGGACATATGTGGAAAAATACAAATACTCAATAAACTGGCTACAGTGTTTTTAATAGACAAACCCTAGAAAGAACATAAATGTTCAGGATATACTCCAAGAAGTGGAATTGCTAGTTTGAATAGTATAAATTTAATGTATTTAGACACATCACCTTTTTTTGTATTTTAGAGACAAGGTCTCACTCTGTCACTCAGGCTGAAGTACAGTGGCACCATCATAGCTCACTGCAGCCTTGAACTACTGGGATCAAGTGATCGCCCTGCCTCAGTCTCTTGAGTAGCTGAGATTACAGACATGTACTGCCAAGCCTGGCTAATTTTTTTATTTTCTGTAGAGATGGGGTCTTGCTATGTTTCCCAGGCTAGTCTTGGACTCCGTGGCTCAAGCTATCCTTCTGCTTCAACCTCCCAAAGTGTTAGGATTACAGGCGTGAGCCATGGCACCCAGCAAACATAATCACTTTTTAAAATACAATAAAATACTGCAGAAATGAAAACATGAAGTCATTACTCCATCTTTAATTTTCCTTTCTGAGATAACTACCATTAGCATTTGGTGTGGATCTTTCTAGACTTTCCCTCTATGGGTATATGGAAAATTATTTATAATGAGGTCTATAGTTTTATATTAATAGTTTTTTACCCTTATGGGATCATATTATACATATCTTCCTATAACTTTAATTTTTCCCCTTTTTATTTCTTGACAGTCTTTTCAAGTCATGTGCAGAAATTAAACTCCAGACTCTCTCTTGATCTCCTTATTTGTTTGTTTATTTATTTATACACACACATCCTTTGTCTCTCACACATCTATCCCTTCTGCAGGTTGGTGACATTGGAGCTTTGTAATTTAACTGCTAAGGGACTTTGGGAGTTTATTCCCTGGTTTATTCAAAATAAATAAGTCAATCTGATGGAGTGCATGGTGCATGCTATATTCAAGGCTCTGGGGAAACTAAGCTGCTTATGACTTGAGCTTAGAGTCCAGTGAGAAAACCTGGAGTGTGTATTTGTCAGGATGGTAAAATCATGCAACAGCAGCCCAGAAGTTGCTGTGGAAGCAGAGGAGGGGCATCGCAATAAGGCCAAGGAAGTGGTCACTGACAAATTATTTGAAGAGACCAGGGTTCAAATCCTGGTATTAACAGATAGCCACTTATTAACAGATACCTCAGGTAAATTCTTAACTTCTCTGCCTCAGTGCAAAATGAGTAAAGCAGTACTTTCTGCACAGTGCCAGCATGAATATTCACTGGGAAAATGATTATAGTAGAGGAGTATTGAATGTCCATCAGTAGATGTCTGGTTAAGTGAATAAATCGTGATATATGAATTAATACAGTATTATGCAGGTATGAAAAGTAAGTCATTTCTATATGTTCCAATAGGGATCAAATTTGGACATCTGTTATTAATAGAATAATGTGTGGTTTGCGGCCGTTGTGTAAAGATTCTTTAAAAGGTGTGGTGGTACATATCTGTACACATGCTTGCATTTGCCTAGATTATCTGAAAGACTGTTCAAGTAACTGAAGGTGCTTACCTTTGAGGAAGGGAACTGGGGATCGGGAGAGGGAGAAAAGTTTGCTGTCTATGTATGCTTATTTGTGCTGCCCAAGTTCCCACGTGCATATATTATGTAAAGAAGAGCTTTTAAAAATTGTGAATAAAATTAAGTTACTTAAGCTTATATTAAGATGTTATCAATTTAATGTAGCTTTTCAGTGTTTTTATATGGCAGTTTTTCATAATCTTTTCATGAAGTATTAAATAGTTAATAAGCACAGACTTTAATAGGCATACTTGCCTATTCTACTTTCCAACAGCAGAATCTTGTTAAAGTTGTTTAAGCACTCTAAACCTCAGTTTTCTTCTGTAAAACAGGAAGTAATAATAACTACTTTATAGAGTTGTGAAAATGAGATCACATAATTGAGTGGGAAGCAGGTTAACGTGGTATATTGTAAAGCATTCAAATGTTCATTGCATAATAATTAATACTAAAGGTCTGTATCTATCAGATATTGATTGCAAGTGTGAGTAATCTAACTCAGCTGCCTTATACCAAAAGGAATTTGTTGGATCACGCAAATGAAATTCTGTGGTATATCTGCCTTTAGGCATGGCTGTATCTAGCACCTCTTTTGAAGGTTCTGGGACTCAGTTTCTCTCCAGCTCTTTCTTCTTCTGTGTTGGCTCAGTTCCCAACTATCTCCAGGCCTACAACCTTCTGGCCTCATAACTCCCAGTGAAAAGAACCCAGTACTTTCCCAGTGATTCCCAAGAAAAATCCCAGGCTTGACTGATTGATCTTGTGTTATTCATGGGCCCATCCTTACACCAGACACTTTAGCCCCAGGATTGGAATACACTGATTGGTGGGCAAGATAACAGTACTTACCGCTGCAGCCTTGATGGGAAGGATCAGCCTAAAATGTTGAGCAATCTCAGGCCTTTTACTTTCAGGCTTGGAGATTCATAGGAACCACCTGAACTAAGAACTGTGGAAGAGTTCTTTCCCCAGAGGAAAAAAATAGGGGCAACAAATACTAGCCAGGCAGGAACTATGGATGCTCCCCACAGCCCACTGCATGGCTGCTCAACAGTTACTCTTCTTTTCATATGTACGTTTTCAGAAGTGCTTAACATTAGAACTGTTTCGTTACGGAGGCATCTTATCTTACGTGGGTCTGAGGTTCTGACATTTGCACGTACCTTGATTACAGTCAAAGTTACCCTTAAAATACTGTAGGAAGGTGCCAGTGGAGCTCTACATAGCATCTCACATATCAAATATTCAGCCTTTACTCCTGCTTGGAGCCAAATGACTGGTCCTTCTGTGGGACACCAGTTAGGTTAGTTGTTTTGCTGCTCAGGGCCATGTAATATGAAGATCTGCATAGAAATGATAGAATAACCCTCCATTCAGCAAGATGCTCCCACTATAAACAAACAAAAATTGAGATGACAGAGGAGATTATCATCTATTTAAATCCTACTATCTAGTTTTTTGTTTTACCAAGCAAGTGTGCTTGAATTTGCTAAGTTAAGCATTGAAATAATGGTGCTCCATCATGTATCAAAATTCTTAGCCCTTCTTCAAAAGGAAGTCTGATTATTGCACCCACGTTCAGATCTGGGACCAAACAGGAAATATGTGGTCCTCTCAAATCCAGTTCAGCCCTCCCCATTCACTAAACATCAGCGGGAAAGTAACAGCATAACCTTATGGAAACATCCATTTGGAAAAGGGGAAACAATGTCAATTGGTCACCTCCCAGAGATTGTCATGTCCTCCTCAACAGGGATGGCAGGCACTTGGTGACTTGTTTGTGGGGCCTCTATGACTGCCCCGAGTGCTACCCTCTGGGAGGAATTTCTGGAGCTGCCCTTCTCTCATAGCTCATTTATTTATGGTGTGGATTTATGGGCTAGTGATTTGATTCCCTTACAGGCTAAGATGTCATAGTCCTTCACTTTCTAGATTTAGTGATTCTCTGGCAATAAAAGTGCCTTTAGTTTTAGGAGATTGTTTTATCGAGTATTTAGGTTTGTTCAATTTAGGGCTTGGTGCTTAGTAATCAAAGTCACAGATTGAGCCTAGTCCTAGTCTTTGAAGTTAGATCTCAATCTTGTAACTGAAGAGCTCCGAAATGTCTCTAATCTACAGTTAAATGCTTCCATAGGCCTTTGCTCAAGGCAATCTGAAACAATAGCCTGGAATGAAAAGGCAAATCTAATATGCCCCAGGCTGCTGGCCAGTGGCTAGTTCTCAAGGAGAGTACAGCTTTAGGGGCCCAGGAGTTGAGGTGGGGGGCGGTGTTCCAAACTCTTTTCTAACTTTGTTATCCTTCTGTTGACTTTAGTTTGGGCAGAGGATGTAGCTCTATGTCTTCTGGATTGCTTTCTGCAGAGAAAAATGTCCCTCACAGCAAAGCCATTTTCTTTTAGGTGAGCCAGCCTCAAATGAACCTTATCTCTGTCTGTTATACCTCCCTGATGACCACAAGAAGTGACCAACACACCCTGCCACTCCAACAAGGCTTGCCAGCTCCCCTTTGCACCATAGCCCAGCTAGACTCGGCCAGTTCCACGGGCTGTCACTTGCAACACTTCCAGGTTTTCAACTCAAAGTGCTGTAAGCAAAAAGGAGATTTTCTTGGCTAATGCAACTGTAAAGTCTAGGAAAGACCAAGTGCCCAGTGCATGACTGGAGCCAGAGTTTCCATGGTGGTCTAGGACCCTTTCTCTCCATCTCTTTTCTCTGCTTTCCTCTAGGGAGGCTCCATTATCAGGTAGCGTCAAGGCACCAGCTCATCAACCCTACTGAAAGGACATACCTGCTATTTGTCAGGTAGTTCCAGAAAAATGCCAGGAGTTAGCCTTTGTTCACCCAGGTTTGGTCAGTGCCACTTGACCCAGTTACTAAGGGAGAGGAGGAGCAGGATAGGACGCAATGATTAGCTGGGCCTGGGGCACCTGTGTGCACAAATGCACTTAGGCTGTGAGAGGGAAGGGGTGGCTCCCCAAGAACGGTCACAGGGCTTCTACTTGATGAAGAGGGAATGTTTGCTGGACCAACCAAAACAATAGGCCCACACGAAGATTTGACAGAATAGCTGGGAGGGCAAAATGAAATTGAGAAAGCAAATTGCCAAATTGTCCTTCCTGGGCCATCAGAGTAACGTTCAGCTGAGTGCTACCCAGTAAAAAGATAATAAGTGCCCAGAATGTAAGCCATGTAGTGGAAAAACATATGAAAAGAAACAGGTGAAATAATTTTAATTGTACAGTTGACCCTTAAACCAAACAGAGGTTAGAGGTGCCAACCCTCATACAGTCAAAACTCCACATGTAACTTTGGACTCCCCAAAACTCTTGGCTGGAAGCCTTACCAATAACATTAACAGTCAGTTAACATGTATATTGTACGTTAAATGCAATATGTACTGTATTCTTACAATAAAGTAAGCTAGAGAGAAGAAAATATTTTTAAAATGGTAAGGAAGAGAAAATATATTTGCTACTCATTAATGGAATTGGATCATCATAAAGGTCTTCATCCTCATCTTCACATCGAGTAGGCTGAGGAGAAGGAAGAGGGGTTAGTCTTGCTGTCTCAGGGGTGACATATAAGTGGACCCATGCAGTTCAAAGGTCAATTGTATTTTTTATTTAGTAATATTGTATAAAGCCAAAATATCATTTACCATGAAATCACTATTAAAATTGTTGCGATAGTTTGCCCTTTTTTATACTAAGTCTTCAAAATCCAGTGTATATTTTCACACTTCTAGCATGTGTCAATTTGGATGAGCTAGTGGCCAGTGGCTACTGGGGTGGACAACACAGGTTTAGCTGATAACAGAAGCTAGATATCTGTCATCAGCTGATAAGTTATCACATGTTTCCATATCACGGGGAGTTATTTTGAAATTGCAGATCCCCTCACTGGAAGAATCTACCTAAATACACATTGCCATGCCAGGTGTATGGTTAGAGCCACTTCTGCGTAAACCTATTATACAATTAGCACTTAACAGCTACTTATTTAATCATCTGTCTTCTATCTTAGACTCTAAGCCCTAGGAAAGCAGGGACCCTTATCTATCTTGCCCATTGCCCAGTACATAGAAGACACCATGTGGATATTTTAAAATTGAAATGGAGTTAAGTTAAAAACTTAGGCAATGGCTTCTCATTTGCCAGGCTTAATGACAAAATGGAGAAAGTAATATTGGTTGAAGCCCAAGACTGAGTGTGTGTGATATTTGTTTTTCTGATGAAGGACCATTTGTAGTCTGTGGCTAGTTGTGGTACTATTCAATCACTCTTTCTTTCGTTGAATATACAGTATATAGAGAGAGTGATTGAATACCTACAGAAACCCAGGCTCTGTGCCAGGCGCTGGGTATACAAAGATAAATGGGAAACGGTCCCTGCCTTAAAGGAAATGAGAAACAGATAAGTAAAAATAACTCTTACAGTCATACCCAATAGGTGTTATTGTACCAATAAATACAGAGTGTTTGGGGAGCCCAAAGAAGGGGGTCCAATGCAGGTCAGAGAATAGGAGGTAGGTGGGAACAGCTCACTGGGGAAAAGTGAATTTAAGTTCCATGGCGCCTGTGATATTCTTAGTATCTAGCCCCACGCCTGGCACGTCTGTTGAATCAATGAGTAGCTGAACAAAGTGGCTCCCGAACCTACTGCTAAAGAATCGCTGGGTTTGTCCGTCTGAGTGTGGACAGGTGATCACGGCAGGCGAAGAGAGGGAGTGCGTGGCAGCCAGGCCTTCAGAGCCAGGATCCTGGCTCCAGGGAATGACAAGATGCTGAGTGGGGTGGAGCAGAGGGGTGAGAGCTGGCACGAGGCAGCAGCATTTGGCAGGGCGGACCACAAGCAGCCTCCCTCCTTGTTACTGTCCATATGACCAGTGACAAACGAGCACACTTTCTTATTCCAGGCAAAGCGAAGGCTGGAGCTAGGAGAAAGTGGTCATCAGTACCTCTCAGATGGTTTAAAAACCCCCAAGGGCAAAGGAAGAGCTGCACTACGAAGTCCAGATAGTCCAAAAAGTAAGGATTCTTTCATCTCTTTCCTTATTCTCCTTGGTGTGGGATTCCCAACTTTCAAAGCTTGTGGCTGGAAGGATGCCAGGGTGTGAATAATTTTGGCATGTTTTGTTCTTTTTTCATTTCTTTCTGTGCTTATCCAAAAAAATAAATACAACGTCTGCAGACAGCCAAGGAAAGGCTACAGAGTCACTCTGGTACCTGAATACTGATGTAAAGGACGGCTTCTTTAACTGTGTGCAGTTTTCATTTTTTTTAACTCAGAATACAAGCTTTGGGCATTGTTCTTTAATCAAATTTAATTTTAACTTCCCTTAATGGACATTGCTTCAGAGTCTGAGGCAAACTGGGTGTCCACGAGCTATGCCAGAGTCAGTAATGTCTGTCCGACCTCAATCTCCAGCTCAGCATATGGTAGCATAAGAATTGATTAAGCCCAGTAAATTGCAGCTTTTCTCCCTTTCCATCAGATACTATTATTGTGTCTTATGAGAGAGGGAGAGAGAAAAAAAAAGTAGGTTAGAAATAGCCATATAGTTCCTTTATGTGTGTTGCATTTAACGTAAAGACTGTTCTTTCCTGTCCTGCAGTTTATGCATTAGGCAGTCCACAAATTGTGTGTGATGCTAAATTAAAACCTGGACCTGCGTGCCTGGAAGGGAATAAGCACAATATTAAATAAGGAAATTTCATCTAAGAGAGATGGGGAGATTTGATAGAAAAACTTTTCCAGGTATTACTCATCAAAATGAAGCATCATTTGAAAAAGTAGTGAACAAGTGATACACGCACACAGATACCAAAGCCCAGAAGGCCAGGGAAGGACAGGTCTATTCGAGACCCTGTCCCGCAGTGCTGGGGAGATTCCTAGCCTGGCTCCCTCAGTGGTGGCTCCCCACGCGTGCTGATCCCCTGAGGCCAGAGCACTTTTTCATTCGCTCAGCAGATATTTTTGAGCACCTACTAGGTGTGAGATTACTTATTAAACCCAGGGTAAGCCAAAGTAGAAACTCAGAAATTCAAAGTGAACTGCTTTAATCAAACACAGGAATTTTTACTGTGCCTTCGTCCTCTAATAAAGCAATTCCAGAGCTTTCTACAACTTGCCTAAAACAACAACAACAGCTTTGCTTCCGATACTAATACTTGGGCTGCCGTGGGAAAGAGGGCTTGCCTAACTGCAAAGACACCCTTCATTTCTTTACCTTTCCCCCATCCCCCCCACCCGCTCGGTTTTTTGTTTTTCTTTAAGCTCCAAAATCTCCCTCAGAAAAAACGCGGTATGATACGTCCCTTGGTCTGCTCACCAAGAAGTTCATTCAGCTCCTGAGCCAATCGCCTGATGGGGTCTTGGATCTGAACAAGGCAGCAGAGGTGCTAAAGGTGCAAAAGAGAAGGATTTATGATATCACCAACGTTCTGGAAGGCATCCACCTCATTAAGAAGAAGTCTAAAAACAACGTCCAGTGGATGTGAGTAGGAGTCTGCGGCCTCCCGGGGCCCCAGGTCTGAGGGGGTCATTTCAAACTGCCCATTCCAGCTTTCACATCCGTGCCCGCACGTCGTTTCTCCTCTCTCATTCCCTCTTCCCTCCCCGGCTTCTTAGCCAGAAGTTCAAAGTCTCTTTCCAAAGAGACTTTCTGTTTAGGTACTGTCAGAGGTGAAAGGATTTGTGTTTGTTTAGTGTCAAGCAAGGGGACCCTGCAGTTGTCACTGGAGTGCTGCTCCCTGGTTACACTGATGTCTGTGTGTCTGCTCACACGATGCCTACACACGTCTTTGGCTCGTTTCTAATAGGAATTTGGAAATTAACTATGGCTTAACAGTCATCTGTGTGCACATTCACATTTGCACAATCAATCACAAAACATCTTTATTCATGGTTATAATAACAGATTAACGCACTTTCTGTGTAAATTAAGACAAGACTTAAATGCCTCAGTTTCTTCTGTAAAGCAGGTATGACAACCCTTGTTACCTGTGTACCCACACGTGTGATAATGTCATTTATGAATTTTGGACAGAGCATCTGAACAGCCAATTTTTACAAGGACAGTATTGAACGATTAGAGCATATTGGAAGGCACGAATTTGTTATGGGGCATCTCTGAAAAAAAAATACTAATTCAGTCATGATAATGGGTAACTTCTTTGTGCTTTTTGGAATTTTGTGACAGTTTGGTAATCCATTTTGGCCTATGATTTAGAGAAACTTAATGGGCACTGGCCTTTGTTTTTGCGTACACCACACACATCTGTTTCCTTTGCTTCCTTTTCTTTTTAGGTGTTGCCATAAAACCCTCAGAAATTATCTGAGTCTTTCCTGCTTTTCGGATGATTTGTTTTAAATTTTGAACCATTTCGGCTGGGTGCAGTGGCTCACGCCTATAATCTTAGCACTCTGGGAGGCCGAGGCGGGAGGATCACTTGAGCTCGGGAGTTCAAGACCAGCCTGAGCAGGAGTGACACCCCGTCTCTATTTGAAAAAAAACGAATGCATTTTGAACCATTTCATCTTTTCTGTTTTTCTATCCTTTCCCTCACCCCACCTTCCCCGCCCCACCCCGAAGGCATGTTGGGAAAGGGGTGGAGGTGGCTGCCTTCTTTTGCTCTCTGGATTTGAGCCCTCTGAAGAAAGAGGCCTCCCCTGGAAGAAAGAGCCCTGAAAATAGCAATGCCTTTTCACTTAATTTCTATGGTGTGAAAAGTGCAGGACTGTATTCATTAAAAAAAATGTATAAGTGTTCTAATTTTAACACTCAGCTAACAAGCAATGTGACCTCCCATGTCAAGAGGGGACATTTACCTAAAGGGCCATTTCTCCCTCCCCTCCCTCTCATGAGTAGCCATGAAGAGTCTGTGTTTGGGTTTCCAGGGGCTGCAGTCTGTCTGAGGATGGGGGCATGCTGGCCCAGTGCCAAGGCCTGTCAAAAGAAGTGACCGAGCTCAGTCAGGAAGAGAAGAAATTAGATGAACTGATCCAAAGCTGCACCCTGGACCTCAAACTGTTAACCGAGGATTCAGAGAATCAAAGATATCCTTTGTGCCACCGGTTCATTGGGGGTTAGTGCTTTCTAGGCTATTTCCAGTGTTGACAATCTGATTTATACACAAAGTAGATTTTTCACTCTGGCTTCATGCAAATAAGTGTGTGTGTGTGTGTGTGTGTGCATGTAACCCACTTAGCTTTGCCTAAGAAGTCAGTATTTATGATAAGATAGTCATCAGACTGGATCCTATCCTTATCTAGTTTGATAGCCAGGTGGGAACTGTTTTTTAAAGTATTTTATTCATGTATGGTTGAGACATATGGGTACACTCATAGCGTAAGGCCATACTATTAAAAGATACATAAGGTGTCAGTATTAATATTAATGACAACACTAAGCAGATTCATCTCTGACTTTCCAGATTTTTGGTGGGTGTTAGCTGTCACTGTTGGGGTTTGCACATTCTATTTTCTTTTCATCAGATATTGTAGCAATTGGAATTTGTTGAATCTGTCTGATGGGACTATAGTTGAAGGTTTGAAAGAATATAGGAAAATCATACTATAACTTTTAAAATGTATTATACTGATTCCCAACACCAAAAACTGATTTCGGAAGCACCCCAAGACCTGAGAAATCTCGGTTCATCTGTTCCTTTACAAACATGAGTCCTCAGTAATAAAAATAGAAAAGCCAATTCTTGTTCCCTACTTGCTGAAAATCTGTTGACCATCTCAGGAAAACTTGCTCTTCATCACATCACGATAGACAGAATAAGAGAGAGATGGCTTCATTACACCAGCAAGATTTGCCTATAAGCTCAGTTACTAGTAGAAGACAAAAAACAATATTTTAAGTTATCCCATCTCTAGTTTGAGTTCCAAACTTCTGATGATTCCACATTTACCTTTATTAGATAGAAAATGAAATATGTCCTGCCCAGATTCTTCTGGTGTCTCATTCATCTTGAACAGGCCTCCCTTGGACGGTACAGGGACATTTAGTAACATTTTGCAGTGCTGGCAGTTTTTTTAAACCTGCAGCTGTTCATTTCCTGTTGACCAAAGAATTAACCTTGTCAGCTGATAATTAGTGAGATGGAGAAGAGGTGTGATGATTTGGCCTCCCAGTGGTGGCCAGAGTGGGTTCACAGGGGGAAAAAACCCAACAATTGGGCTGTTTCATTCATTGTTTAGTTGGGAGCCCCACTGTGGAAGAGATGTGTGGTTACACATGATTGGCAGCCTTCTGGAATGTGTGGCTTATACCATTGTCACCTATATGGCTTTCTCTGGGGCCTTTGTTACAGAAAATGAAAGCGTCCTTGCAGGAGACTGTGAACCCAAGAAGCAAATTTAGGAGGGAGCCACAAAGGAAGCACCTTTAAGTTTGTAAGATTAGAAAATATGTTTGCACAATTTATTTCAATTCGCCACTCAGTTCCCAAATTGGTACAGCTTGTTCACAAATGTGTTGAAATTTTCCTTCCTGCAGCATGTTGAGTAATTGTAGATGAGTTTTTATTATAATAAGTTCTTGTCACACAGCTTTTTGACAGTGGGCTGTGGAGTAAGTACCTGCTTATCAGTTTTCCCCAGTGTTCTCAGTAAAAATTCAGAATTGCCCAGTTTTCTATGAAGGCATCAGTTGGCTTTGTTGATGGGCTAAGTAGCACCCTAAAACCCAGAATCCTGCAAGAGCTACCACGATTGAGCTCAACACTGAATTGGCTGCTGTCCCAACTGTAGAGACTTGAAGAAGATAGACTATGATAAATGCCCCTAAATGTGTGTGCAGATTCTGTGTGGATGTGCTTTTTATCTGGGGAACAGTTTCATAGCTTCCTTCGGCTACTGATAAGAAGCTACTTTTCTAAGGGACATCATTTCCCCTAGGCTCTCTAAGCGCTTTTTCTGTATTAAACTTGTTAGATCATAGACTCTATTTGCTATATTACCTGCAAAGTGCCTTTGTTGATTTGTTATTTGCTGTTTTATCCTGGGAATTTTTTGTGGGATCATACCAAAAAAAGTAACTGGCTAAAGACGTTGTACATCAGTTGTGTTACTCCATGTCCCTTATAAGAAAGCCATGTGCCAAGTGTCAAGCTCACATGAATGCTTTTGTCATATAAGAAGTACCATATTCTTTCATGATATCCTTTTAGGCTTGGCTGCCAGGACAGTTAAAAGAATTATTCAGTGCTTAGAAATAAATAACCACCAAGAGTACTGAAATATCATTCTTTTCTCTTTTCCTAAATCAGCATTCTCAAGTTCATTCAGGTCACAGAGCACCTGGAAGCTGCTTTCCTCCTTGTGAACACTGAAGTATTGATAGAGTTAATAATATCACACAAAGGATAATTTTTCTAACAGAAAAATAATGACACTTTTATTTGTGGGCAATATATAATCACAACCAGCCCAGGTGCACTTAAGAAAACAAGCTGTCTGTCTGAGCAGTATCTTGATTTCTTCCACTAATATATTTGTTACTTACTCATTTATGTGTAGCTGCTGACACTTGCTAATAGCACATAGAAGTAACTGGAGTTTCAAAAGCATTATGATTAGTAGAGCTGAAATGTCTTCTGCAAATTGGGATCTGTCATCATTCAGTTTGAGTGACAGAACACTTCACTGGAGATCATGGAATACCTGTGTTCCAAAAGACCCTGGTTTCAAAATTCCTGACTTAAAAGGGTTTTGATTTTCTTTTGGTAGTTTATTTTAACTATTCTGTTAATGCATTTATTTCAATACTTTATATAGCCATAGACTCTTTAGAAATGGGCAAGATAAAGCTCTACATTTCTTTTGTCGTTTAGAATATCAATCAAAAAAGAAGATTCATGGGGGACCCAATATATTTGAAGATCTGGAAAGGGAGACCTATAAATGCTTATAAGTCATAAAATACTTTCAATTTTTTCCATGCATCTCTTTTGTCATTTTCATAATGGTTACATCTGAAGCAATTAGGTGGAAGATTTCCTTGACACTCTTTACGTTAGCTTATGTTACATATCAAGATATTCGAAAAATTAGTGGCCTTAAAGACCAAACTGTTATAGTTGTGAAAGCCCCTCCAGAAACAAGACTTGAAGTGCCTGACTCAATAGAGGTAAGGAGACAGCCCCTTTGTTCATCTGCAAAGATCTTTCTGGAATGCCTAAAATTCATGAATCATTGACTTGTAAAGTCTGTCCCCTCCTAAGAACTTGATCGTTTTTTCCTATTTGTTTTACTTAACCCTAAATTTAAAAACATTTCAACAGCTCAGTGTCTATTGAGTGTTCAAAAACTCTCATTTTAACGTGGCAGGGCATTCAGTTCAAACTAGTATAGGATATCCTGTCCCTCTTGCACTTCCTGTTTTTCATAATTTGTTATTTGGTGGTTCTGATCAATTTGAATGACTTGGGAAAGTTTATATTGATTACACTGTATATGGTCCCCACCATGAATAGAGATATGAATGTTTTAAAGTATCTCCCTAACTTAGAACATTTTAAGAACTTTTTTTGTTATTTGTAACACATTCACTTTTAACAAATAAAATGGGGCTTTGAGTTAATTGATAGACTAGAATGTTTCAAGAAAGTAGGGAGCACCGGGCATGGTGGCTCACACCTGTAATCCTAGCACTCTGGGAGGCCGAGGCGGGCAGATCGCTCAAGGTCAGGAGTTCACAACCAGCCTGAGCAAGAGCGAGACCCTGTCTCTACTATAAATAGAAAGAAATTTATTGGACAACTAAAAATATATAGAAAAAATTAGCCGGGCATGGTGGTGCATGCCTGTAGTCCTAGCTACTCGGGAGGCTGAGGCAGGATTGCTTGAGCCCAGGAGTTTGAGGTTGCTGTGAGCTAGGCTGACGCCACGGCACTCTAGCCCAGGTGACAGAGTGAGACTCTGTTTCGAAAACAAAAAAAAGGAAGAAAGAAAGTAGGGAGCATATTTTTTGAATTTTCAAATTTGCTTTGATAATATAGGCCTAGACTTAACTGTGAGATAAGAACTATAGTAAAAAGAAAATACATGAAATATAAGAAGGGAATAAAATTTACAAGCTCCCATCTAGGGTAGACGTCTCACCTTAAAAGATAATAATAGCTCCCTGACCTAGATGAAAAAGAATTTTAAATATTAGTGTGCTGTATTCTCTTATTAAATGCAGTTCCTAGCACTTAAGAATACTATTCATCAGGCCGGGCGTGGTGGCTCACACCTGTAATCCTAGCACTCTAGGAGGCAGAGGCGGGTGGATTGCTCAAGGTCAGGAGTTCAAAACCAGCCTGAGCAAGAGCGAGACCCATCTCTACTAAAATAGAAAGAAATTAATAGGCCAACTAAATTAGCTAGGCATGGTGGTGCATGCCTGTAATCCCAGCTACTCAGGAGAGGCTGAGGCAGAAGCATCGCTTGAGCCCAGGAGTTTGAGGTTGCTGTGAGCTAGGCTGACGCCACGGCACTCTAGCCCAGGCGACAGAGTGAGACTCTGTCTCAAAAAAAAAAAAAAAAAAAAATACTATTTATCAGTTGGTTGTTAAAGGTTGACATTATAAAGCCCTACCATAAAGAACAACATCATGGAAATACTGTATTTGGAACACTTAAATAATAATTTTTAATAATTAATAACTTTTA
>CAUYRT010055118.1:0-12124 GCA_963574885.1 Lepilemur ruficaudatus
GTAGTCCCAGCTTCTCAGGAGGCTGAGGCAGGAGGATCGCTTGAGCCCAGAAGTTTGAGGTTTTTGTTAGCTATGATGATGCCATGGCACTCTAGCCTGGGTAACAGAGTGAAACTCTTATCTCAAAAAACAAAACAAAAATCATTCAGAGAGGATACAGGATAAAATGTATTAGTATTTAGAGAAATTTTTCCTTTTAAGCATCAGCAGGATTCATTCCATTATTCCTAAAATCCAGTTTAATTTCTGCCCTTGGCCCATATGAGGTATTTGAGCATCTTGATAATATATTCTTTTTTTGTCTGAAACTGTTTGCAGTTTGGCTTTTCCCTTTACAAGTAACAAAGTGCTCTCTAAAATGTCCATTCTCAATGAGATGAAAATCTAGTCAAGAAGACAGAAATGCAATTGTGAATTAAGTTACCTGGCAGTCAGTAGGCAATCATTTCATTCTGCTTAGCCTGGAGAAATTAGGGAAGGTTAAACCAAAGACGTAAAATTTACTGTGTTTTCAGAGTTTCAGTCAATGAAATAAAAACCAAAAAAGAAAAAATCTAAGATGTGGTCCTTTTACTTGTTGATCCAATGATTTAGTTGTTAGAAAATAGAAACATAATAAAATAATTAGAACAAAATATATACTTATGATTACATGCGTGATTCAGACTGATAAGAGTTTAGATAGGGAAGCAGTAGCTATGAGTTAGAGTAGTCAGGAAAGCCCCATGAAAGTCATAGACCTCGTGTAAAACCTTGAAGGATGCTCAGAATCCAGTTTATTCATTCACAACATTTCCTAGGTAATCACTAATAAATCAGAGATGGTTATAAATATTAGTGATATACTAGTGAGCAAGAATAATGAACATGACAAGGGCCTTGCCTTTTAGTGTTTTGGTGAAGACATATTTGTAAACAAATTTAAAACTTTGGAAATAAATGGGTCACAACTCTTGGATAAGTCAAAAATACTTCCTTTCATCAATATGCAAAGTAACACAAACATGCTTCTTCAAAGCAGACTGAAAATTTCTTATTCTAGTCACAGCCTCTCTCATCTGGCTTCCTGCTGTCATGTGAGACAAAAGTTGGCTAAAATGGGATTCTTAATATTCCTATTGGCTCCTCCTGTAGGAACTTGACATTTTTCTCTGTGTGTTTCTGTTATTTGAGCAAGAGCAAGTGAAAATCCATTTTTTATGGAAAATTTTATTTTTAAAACATAGAATCTTTGAGTTTGTAGGCTTTCTTTCAGTTATTTAGGAATTTTTCGTTTGCAAGAAAAAGAAATCTTTTTTTGGTTAGCTATCATAGTTACTAGTTGAGTGGGCAGCTGCTCCAGGGTAAGCAATCAAATCCCCACTTACAGAATTTAGTGGGAAGAACAGATAATTTCGTGAAAATAAAAGACAAGGGTTGAAGTAGAGCCTGTACTCTGGAAAAAAGGCATTATTTTGGATTCAAGACAATTCTTCACTCTCCTGTTCCACGATGACCTGTGATTTTCTGTGTTTACTCTGCAATGAGTTGCTCGCTTCCTCACTTTCTATTATACATTTGTCTCTACAATCTAGTTTCTTTTTCCTCTTGGACTTTATTTAGCCATTAACTCTCATAACTTGAGCCAACTTAACTCCCATAAATTTTCATAACTTGAGCTAACTCAGAAGTTCTCATAGATCTACGTCATATACTCTCTGCATTTTTCCAGCTTCAGCTACTCCTGCCATTTGCCCAGATTTATCTTCCTCTACAATTCTGAAAGTGAGGATTTGATTGGCCACCGAACAGACATTGCTCAACTCTTTAATTAACTATGCCTGGAAGACATGCCTTCCCAAGGCTTAGTCATTAAAGTAGGCTTGGCTGGGGCAAGCATTATGATATATTATATACCACAGAGATATTAAAAGGTTGAAAGTTTTAGGCAGTCTTCTGATAACCAACAGTGGCTGAAGTCAAGTGAAAATAGGGTAAGGGAATAGCAATCATCTCTTTTAAAAGAGGGAAAAAAACAGATATTTCACCTTAAATTTAAATTTATAGGTAGTTTAAACTACATCAAAATAAGATAAATATTAAACATATATTTTAGCATATATTCATCAATTTCACCTGTTTTCTCAGATCATTGCAACGAACAACTTATCTACCGTTCCCTTTCTATACTCTATTAATTAGTATTTTTTGTGCTTCTCTATGTATTGTCCAACATTAAAATATAGGTTATAAAATCCTAATTTTTTCCAACATTCTTTCTCTTCCTTTTTGGCCTAAAAACTTTACCTTCATAAGAACACTAAATTGTTTTATTTTCCAGTTGCTAAATTAGTAGAAAATGTTTAAAATACTGTACAGAGAAAACATTTAGTTCAATCAGAAAAAATGTTGAGTTATTCTATAGCCAAATTCTATAAATTGTTGTAACCCCAATGAGTTGCCTTAATATGCGATACCATGGTTATGGGAAATTAGGATGGCAAAATGGAATTGCTCGGCTCAAGCAATCATAATACCTATGCTCTACTAATCTCCCAAAATTTTACTTTTAGGAATTCTACGCAAACAGCCAATGCACAACAATTTTGATTTCTTTACCGAAGAACTTATATACAATATTGTACATAGATAGATTTTGGGCTATTGTCTCCCATAGATGTGTGGGCTAGGAATGGCAGCCACCCTCATCATGGTCCAGGTATTCCGTAAGAATTGAGATACCGAGAGCCTGGAACAAAGTGATGATGTGGATTCAGGTTCTCCTTGGACAAGGCTGCAGCATGTTACTACTGAAATTCCTCAATGGACCATTCCTCTTTAGCAGCCCTCCTTGGACATCCCCAAATACTTTCCTGAAGAAATAAATATGTTTTTATGTTATAGTTGCCTCCTACTGAAACTCACAATTTGCTACCAGATAGTGAAGATGTTTTGTCACTAAAGAAAGGCCTAAGTTCCACTGATAAGGTATTTTATCCAGTTCCATGATTGTATTGGTGGATCTTCAATTGCGAACTTTAAGGCTGATGCCAAAGGTCCTTTATTCTTAACAACAAGGACCCTGAGATAAAGCTTCTGTTTGTCTTCTGTCAAATATTCCAGTTTTGTGATTCGAAATGTTCAAGAGTCATTTATAAGAAGATCTGGTAAGAAACCTGAAATTTTTGTTTTTATTAAAGTGGAGAATGTGAATGAACTCTCCTGCCACATATTATGAAGTATTAAAATGTATTATAAAATGAGAAATAGTTAGTTAAAACAGTGTAATATAGGTCTCTGATCAACTAAAACAATAGAAAACCCTGAAATAAATTAAAACGTACACATTTATGTACTAACCAACAATGTGATAAGGTGAATGACATTATGGAAATGTATTTAACTATTTGAGAGAAAATATTAGATCTCTACCTCACTGCTATAAGTACATTTTTAATGAATTCAAGATTTAAATGTAATAAGTAACATAAAAAGAGTTCTCAAAGGACATAAGGATATATTTTGGAGAAAATATTTTTCAAAGCATATTTAGAAATTACATTAAAAATTCAATGTTTTTAATGTTTAAAACATTTTGCTTTAAAACAAAAATAAAATAGGAAATAAAGCAAATAACAATATTGGTAACAATAGTTCTCTCTCAATGATAAGACTCCTTTTTTTTCCTTTAAGCTTATTTCTATTTTTCTACCATTAATATATTTTATTTAGTAATTAAAATTAATGTTAGAGAAAAAAGGCTAATACTATTTATTTCTGATTTAACATTTAAAAGCATTGACAGATCTTTCCACAAAAAAGAAAAAAGATTATCTATTATTTCATATTCAAATTTTCATCAAGCATATTTTCTTACAACTGTCATTCATCAACTCAGTTTGTTGTAGATTTGTTTCAAACCAGAGAAATTTTCCACTGCTGCCATTTCTTTGCTGTGATACATTTTACTATAGAGTCTATGATTAAAATAATACCTAATAAATGTCTAATGCTATCCAGAGTATTTCATTTGTAAGTTTCATTGCCTACAGTGTAATTTAAAATAATTCAAATAAAAGCTTTGTATCTATTGCTCAGCTTAAATTTTCATAGTGGAAAGAGTCATTTAAAAGATACGATAAATTGTAATACCATTTTACTATTGACCCTTTCAAAGTATGGTAACAGAAAGGTTTCTCATGACTTGGGCCAGCACAATGGCACAAGAGGTATTAATTGGATAGTCTTTTAGTTATGTGGTGCATTTAATGCCCCGTCTAAACTGCAAGAACCTGTGCTATTATTGGACTGTTCTTTCACCTTTTTAAGATTTTCAATACCACAACAATCAAGAAATTAGATAACATTGTATCATCTAATACAAGTAAGTAGGTGGTAAGTTAATCAGTATTAGGAATAGAAAAACTTTAAGATGTGAATATTTCTGTTACTCTACTAACTCAAGACAGGATTTCATCTTGCTGATATGAACATACAAGTATCATTGGCGACTTCATATATAGGACAGTTTTTCTTTAGGTCAAACTATATTCACCATAAAATACTTTAGTAGGCTTATTTTTTCCCTCACCAATTGGAGCAAAAAGTCATTTGGATTTGTAGATTTAAAAGATAATACTTTAAACACTACACTATTGCCTTTCTGCCTACATATTCTAAGAGAATTGTAATTATCATCACTTTGAAAAAAATAGAATAAAAAATTATTTCAAAAACCCTGTAACATTGCCAGGGTTCCAGAATTTGGCATGAATAAATGTGGAAAGAATATAAACTATGTTCCTTTTAATTTTTTCTTAATTTTAATTTCAAGCAAAACCTTCTCCAGCCTGTATTGTTCAAAAACATTGTTATGAAATTGGCATTTCAAAGTGAACCTCCTCCAAGAAAACAGTTTTATCTTATAACCATACTCTTTTTTTGCCCTGAGGAGAATTTTAAGCAGTACCTTTACACTAACTTAATTGCATCTAGACTTTCTTTGCTACCATCCACGTGTACATGCTATGTGATTGTTTGCAATGTTAAGCAGAAAATACCATTTTGTTTTGTGGTCCCTAAGGCTTTCAGTTAGTTATAAATGCTGAGGGTAGTGACCTTGAGTTCTCTTATGACTAAGTATTGCCACAGTCTCAATGCTTTCTTAATACATATTTATTTGTATACATCTGCAAATTTCATACAAATTTATAAATATACACGTTATATAACATGGCAGGCTTGAAGTTCTCTCACCGGAAAATCTTCCTAATGTAAGACATGGAAATGGAAACACGTTTTTGTTTTGTTTTGTTTTCCTTTTTTACATATTGTAAGAATAGAGTTCATTAACCTGATGGTACTCTATTTGAATGCAAATAACAGAAAATGTGTCTAAATGGCTTTTTAAAATGGAGGTTATTTCTCACATAGAACAAAATATGTAGACACAGAAAGACCAGCCGCTCTATAAAGACCCATACACATGCATATGAGAAAACCTTGAGTAGGGTTGAATTGTTCCCCTCAGCCCAGATGGTGATGAATTTTTTCTGTGTAGCAGCTGTTCTTCCACATGGCCAACCTGGACTTACAGAAGAAGAAAAATTGCTACTTAACTGCAGGATGATAGAGCTAAGGGGAAGCTATTGGAGACATAAAACTCACACCTGTCAATGGGTAGAGGATCGAAGAGCAGGAGAAAATACTTAAACACTTTCTTAGCATTTCCATTTGTTTGAACGTTAGTAAAATATCACTCCTTAAAAAGTAAAGAGGTATGTATATTAGACACAATGGGCAGAGGAGTCTGTAGAGGCACTGAGAGTCTATCCCTAGACATCAGTCTCCTGTACCAGTTATTCTCTGCGAAGAGGACCTGGCTGGTGATAGGTACAATTTAAGTGTTCACTCTATGACTTATTAATATTTATTTCTGCTTACCTGGGATAGTCCATAGAAGGCCAAAAGGTTAAGTTGGGGGGCAAGGATCAAATTTAGCAGAAAGTGCCTGCTTATCAGTTCTTCATCCTGCCTCCTCCCTCTTCCCACCCCTTCCAACATCCAATCTGTGCCATGTTGGTCCATCTCCCCAAGGTTATTAGAGCAAAAGCTGCACGTTTTATTTTTCTGCTTTATCTACTATTTAGACACATTGATTAGAAGCAAGCTTCTCATTATTGTTTGCTCACATATTTATCTTGCTTGTGAGACAATGTTTAGTAACACCAGGATCTACGCCATTTTAGTTGTCGGGTCAGTAATGCTTTCTTGTTATGGTACTTGCAGTTCATAAGCAAAAGACCTTGTTTCCCTTTCCCCATTGCTGAGGAAGCAAATGTCACAAAGACAACTTTAAGAAATTCCCCCTGCATCTTTCAGTGACAATGATTTTTAAAAAGTTTTTGGTACTGATGCTGTTGGTAAAATTTACTGGTTTGTGTTTTAATTCATATTTATCTTTCTTATTCATGGGAATTAGCAAAATTAAAATCTGTTGAGGCTGCATATATAAGAGATTTGCTTTTATTTGTGCTTCAAATGAATGTGAAAGATACCTGGTCTGATCTTTTAAAAAATTCCAGACAATATTAAGAAAATGGGATAAGTTATAAATTGTCACCTAGGATTAGCTAGAATGAAGTATTCTATTCTTTGAAGTGTGGGTTTTTGGGGTCCAAACTGCTACCACCATGGAATAGTAAAAAATGCATGGAGAATTCAAGAACTATAGGTTGAGACGCAGATGTTTCTAATAGCAATGACAGCTTAACAGAAGGAACGACAAGATTAACTTAATGCATTCTCAGCTTCTGCTTACAATCTTCATGTTACTATGAAGCTCCCATAATATTTTAAAATATCTTAATATCTCATACTTAACAGACTTTAATATAATTAAATATTCATATTGTATATTCAACTTATTTTTTTCTATGATAAATAATGCCTAAATGAAAATATTCTTATAAATGGGTCTTTTTCTTTTCCATCTGAATTTTTCTTTGGAGAGCATTTTCAGAAGTAGAAGGATTTAAACAGCATAAACTTTGTTTTAAGTGCATTGCCAAATTGCCATTCAAAAGGAATTACTTCTAATAATAAACATAATTTCACTGTACCTTCTTTAGCATTGCATCCCACCATTTTTAATGGACTTTCTGTATTTTATATTAGTTGAATCAAACAATGGATAAGTATCAAATGTCTGCAAATTGGGAAGAGCATCTGCACATTTACAGCTTATTAGATATCTCAAAATTAAGAGATTTCTTCTGTAAGGCCCTCATTAAATGCCTATTTGTTGTTCTCTACCGTATTCATATGATAGTCAGCAGTCACATAAAAAGGTATTTCTCAATCATTCTGTGGTTATGATTTTCTTTGAAAATCTAATGAAAGGTATGAATAATTTCTTAGAATCTTGGTCACATTACAGACACACACAATGTATGCACACATAGAATTGAATATAATTTCAAGAAATTCATGGATGAACTCATATCTATTCACTTTAACATCCTTAACAATGATAATGGGCTATTGGTAAGAGTAAAGGAGAGGATAAAAGGAAAGGTCGATAGCTCTGAAGTGGCTGCGGAGGATGAGACGAGTAGTGGGGTTTTAAGACCATTAAGTCAGTCTGAGGATTTTCCTGCATTTTCTGGTGGAGGTCAGGGCATCTACAGAGGGAAGAGGAGCTGCTGAAAATAAGCAAAGTTTCTCAAATTCTGGATTTAGGGCCAGACTATGCCAATGAGATGGTAATGTATTCATGGTTTCATGCTCACATATTTTTTTCCCACTATATTTTTTTAATTTGCAAAACTTCTGGACCATTCCTAATAGTTATTCAAAAATAGTTTCAAGTTCAAGGAAACATAAGGTGTCATAGTTTTGTAAGTGAATCAGTCTTATTGTCTGAGAAAATCTCAATCTACTATTTGGCTTAATAGCAAGCAATAATACTACATGAAATAATTGACTGAATTTAGGAAAAAAGAAACCATGTTAAAGTTTCTGATATTTTTACCAGATAATGTTTCATTTATGTTCTTAACAAGCAAGCTTTTTTTTTTTTAAGTATACTTCAAACACAGATTTTTATTGTATTTAAGTTGTAACTCTATGTGGTGAAATTATTTATGTTGTTGTTACCTTTCTTGTGGAATTGTCAGGGCAAGAAGAGAAGAAACTACATCAAATGTGGGCTGCGGTCAATTGAAAGAGTATTTTACAATCACAGTGTACTAAAGATTTTCTTGGGAATTGCATGGTCATGACCACATGTGAATAATGATTATGTTTTTAATACCCACAGAAACAAGAGTCCTGCCAAACAGATAGTTACTAGGTTAATTTTCCTATAAAGACATTGCACTAACAGTAAAAACTTCATAGTTTAGCTGTACACACTGCAGTGTAGATGTATGATTATTAAAGGTCAACCCAAGTCAAGGAACTTTGCAAATTCAAAAAGAAGCTATTTTAAAAATGTCTATCAGTAACAGTACATAAAACCCACCTCCTCAGGGCTTTTTACGAGCAATCTCTGAACATGAGAGTCAAAAAGGTGATCTGAAAAAGTGACAAATACCTTGTAATATTTACTTTTTAAACTCCCCTTAATAAATACTATACTAGGATACAAATGTAATAAGATTTTCTATCTCTTCCTTAATCCCAAAGTAAAATACTAGCAAACAGAAAGGGAAACAAGTAGCCCTGGATACAATTAATAACAATTACATAAGATGTGACAACTAGTAACCTGACAAAAGCAGAAGAGAGATAAAAATTAAAAAGCAGAATAGAATTGCTAATCTATACGATGCAATCTATGGCTACTTAAATGGTCGTGTGAAATCAAGAAAATGTGTTCAGTATCCTCATCCTGAGGATACATCAAAGAGCACAAAACATTTTAGAACTGTTTTAACTCAACAGAAATAAAATACAAAACAAGTGTGGGCTCTGTAGTGCATATTCCTCAGGCATTTGCAAAATTTTGCTTATGTAGAATATATCAGCATTTCATATTGATGAAATACTATTGTATTTACAAATAAAACAGTGTGTTATTCAATAAAAAATTAAAGCATTGGAGAATGATTAGCTAAATCATATTTAGCCAATGTAGTCAATCAATAGAATATAACGTTGACATTAAAATATAGTTTAAGAATCTATGAAGCAGAATGGTAAATAAATATTACAAAATATAAAATGTTCGCTATAACTGTAGCTCTGCATAATGTGTGTACACATACAAATATCTATGGTGTTACAATGATGAGATAGCAGATATGTTTCTCCCAAATATTTATTTAATGTCAAAATAATATTTTCATAATAAATAATATTATGCTAGATAGTGTTATGTGTAGCACTAATAATACAGAGGGTATTTTAATTCATTTAGTGATTTACCTACTTATTCTACAGAATTTCTGAAGGCCTTCTATATAACTACTTCAACTTTATTAAAATGCACGTAAAGTAAAAGGCATCCTAATGACTTCTTGAGGCTCCTCCAATAACTGCCATGTCATCAGAAAGAGACCTCAGTCTGGTAGCAGTGAGACTGCAGTGTGAGAGGGGCTGGATACACACAACATAGGAGCCCTCCATGCAGCAGCATGATCTCACTACGGGTAATATTGGGTCCAGCTTCTGTCTATTTATGAAAAAACTTGCCAATGTTCAGTGAAATTCAAGCTCCAAAACTGTTTATGCATGATATGATTGAGTAAATTATACTGGCATATTATGAAAAGCAATTAGCTCTGTGCATCCAACCATAAAAAATATTCACCGACAAATAAAGTGTGTGTCAGTCAGGAAAAAACAAAACAAAACAAAAAAAAACTTACTCCCTATTCAAAGTAGGATTTCCAAAAGCTGTGGTGTTCTTAGATGTCTTTTTCTGAGAGAGGTGGTCCATTAGGAGAATATATGAGAGTTTTTAATGTCCCCACTCTTTACTCTCCATGAAGAATTTCCAGTTCACCACCATCTTCTGGCTATAAAGGGAGCTCCAAGTTAAAGATACACAATCAAAGGGCAAATAACAATCAAGAGATTTCTGTTAACTAGATGGTCAGTGAGCATTTGAAGAAAAGAGAGGAAGGACAAGTGTAGAATCATGCCTTTAATGTTTACTTTTCAAAGTTTTAATCATTAAATATTTCAAACCTAGAGAAAAAAAATAAATTTATGCAAAATACTCATGTATCTACTGACTCCCATGATGTGAGATGTTAACATTTTGCTTTGTTTCTTATGTTATTTAAAAACTAAAAATCAAAAAAGCAGCCAATGCTCCATACCTATATCCTTATTGCCTTGCTCTCCCCACATGAGAGCAAGTCTCTGATGTTGGTGATTATTGCTCACATGCAAGACTTTCTATTTTATATCCAGTCATGATATATACTATTATTTTATGCTTTACTAATGCACATAAATGGTATCCTTTTGCATTTAATTTTTATTTCACTCAGCATAACATTTTTGACATTTAATACATGTTGCTATATGGAGAAAATACTTGATTTTAATTACTATAGAGTATTTTATAGTATGAAAAATAAGAGTTTATATCCCATCCCATGTTTTCACTATTACAAACAATGTTGCAATGATATCTTTAGCATTTTTACATGAATGACCTGAATGGAGACAAAAGCGTATTAAAGGAGAAAGTCCTGTAGATCACTTTGGGTAGTATAGACATTTTAACAATGTTGATTCTGCTGACCCATAAACATGGTATGATTTTCCACTTGTTTATGTCCTCTTCTATTTCCTTCCTTAGTGTTTCATAGTTCTCCCTGTAGAGGTCTTTTACCTCCTTAGTTAAATATATTCCTAGGTACTTTATGTTCTGTTGCTATTTTGAAGGGAATTGAGTCTTTGATTTGGTTCCATCATCATTTTTCATAGATATAGAAAAAATAATTTTACATGTCGTATGGAACCAGAGAAGACTTCGTATAGCAAAAGCAATCCTAGGCAATAAAAACAAAAGGGGAGATATCAATTTACCAGACTTCAAACTATACTACAAAGCTATAGTAATTAAAACAACTTAGACTGGCACAAAAACAGGGACATTGACCAGTGGAACAGAATAGAGAACCCAGATATAAAACCATCCTCATATAGCCATCTAATCTTTGACAAAGCAGACAAAAACATACACTGGGGAAAAGAATCCTTATTCAGTAAATGATGCTGGGGAAACTTGATAGCCACATGTAGAAGATTGAAACAGGATCCACACCTTTCACCTCTCACAAAAATCAACTCACGATGGGGAACATACTTAAACTTAAGGTGTGAAACTATTAGAATTCTAGAGGAAAATGTTGGAAATACTCTTCTAGACATTGGCCTAGGCAAAGAATTTATGAAGAAGACCCCAAAGGCAATCACAGCATCAACAAAAATAAATAACTGGGACTTGACCAAATTAAAAAGCTTCTACACAGCCAAAGAAACTATCACAAGAGCAAACAGACAACATACAGAATGGGAGAAAATTTTCACAAGCAACGCATCCAATAAAGGGCTGATAACTAGAATCTATTTAGAACTCAGGAAAATCAGCAAGGAAAAAATCAAACAACCCTATCAAAAAGTGGGCAAAGGACATGAACAGAAACTTTCCAAAAGAAGACAGAATAGTGGCCAACAAAAATATGAAAAAATGCTCAACATCTCTAATCATCAGGGAAATGAAAATCAAAACCACAATGAGATATCACTTATCTCCAGTGAGAATGACCTTTATCAAAAAGTCACAAACAATAAATGTTGGTGTGAATGCGGAGAGATAGGAACACTCCTACACTGCTGGTGGGACTGCAAACTAGTGCAATCTCTGTGGAAAGCAATATGGAGATACCTTAAAGCGATACAAGTAGATCTACCATTTGATCCAGCAATCTCATTACTGGGCATCTACCCAAAAGAACAAAAAACACTCTATAAAAAAGACACTTGCACTCAAATGTTTATAGCAGCACAATTCACAATTGCAAAGTTGTGGAAACAACCCAAGTGCCCATCAATACATGAGTGGATTAATAAAATGTGGTATATGTATACCATGGAGCACTATTCAGCTATAAGAAACAATGGT
>CAUYRT010055119.1:0-23035 GCA_963574885.1 Lepilemur ruficaudatus
AACAGGATTATGAGCAAAAGGAAGGAGAAATTATGAGTAAAAGGAAGGCTAAAATTCTGATTGCAGATGAAATGTTTTCTAATTAGTTAAATGAGAGTGCTTTCCAGAGTTGTGAATAAATTCGATCTTCCTCATTGGAATCTGATAATTATCAATTCTTTTTACAAAAGCTGTTCTCAAATGATTTACAACATTTCTATTATTAGAGTGGTCGCTCAAATTCAGATATCACACAAACAATAGTAGAACCAAGTGGTATATATACTGAACTACTTTTAGAATCTTTGAAACAAAATTAATTTTCTGATGAAAATCAAATTATTTATCACTATATAAATGGATCCTACTAACACTGAACAATGTAAATGAAGACACTTTTAGTACATACTTGTGAACTACATAATATTATACCAGTTATATGAATTTTGACAAATGTTATTTGATACTATGGCATAGATGTTCAGTTTACATTGGCTGGTTATGTGTGAGAGCATATGTAATTTACACATATATATATATATACACACAGATATATGTATACACATACACTGGTCATACTTATAATTTTAAAACTATAATTGTAAAGCGATAGATGTTTAAGAGCTGTGATAACATAAAGATAATATTCAAATACACGCTAACAATTTTGAAAAGCAATGTAAGTAAATTATAGCATGCCAGAATTTGTCACATTGCTTTAGTACTGAATAGATATATAGAAATGCTGTCTCTATAGTAACAGCATAGGCTTAAGGAACCAAATAAAGGATTTTTTATTTTGCTAATGTTGATACTCATCCACTCTAGTCCACATACACATTAGAAGTTTTTTACTTTGTATATACATTATTTACTACATATCATTATCAATAATAAAAAATAAGGTATGAGTGTTTTCCTCTAATATAGCTCTAAGTAAAAGCAAAGTCTAAAAACTTTGAATAGGTTAAACGTATGATTTTCTTTTGATTATTTGTTGTTTATATTATGGATTGATTTTCATGAATTACTGTGATATAGACAAGATAGATGTAGTGATAGAGATTTATATTTTTGTAATATTTTATATGTAAATTAATCCTTATGATGGAGAGAATAGAACTATATCTCTTAATTTCAGGTCCGAATTTCAGATTCAAATATGTGTGTATACATAAATATATATACATGTACAAATATGTATAATATTATGGTGATTTGAAGATTAAATAGAAATTAAGAGGCAATAATGTTTCTAAATATTGCCAATTGTCTGCTAGGGAACAAATCAGCCCCTGTTGAAAACAACTGGTCTAATGATTTAAAAATATTCTTCATTATTTGTATATGTATTAAATATGTTCAGGAATAGTATTAAATATTTAATAATTTGACCTGTTTAAAATATGTATAAATCTTTAATGAATTTTTGTCGACTCTTCCAAACATTCAAATCTTGAGTCTTTAAAATATTTTAAAATATTAGGTAAATCAGAATATTCCTTTCCTAAAGAATAAGTCACTTTATGATAGTAGTTAAAAATTACACACTGTACATATAAGCAGTTGTAAAAGGTCTTAAGATTTCATGCTGTTTACAAGCTGATGAATTAGTTTGTCACAATTTTATGGTAATGTGAGACATCTAAGTCAAAGATGAACAGTTTATTGTTCAAAAAAAATAGCAGTAGCTCAAGTGTCAGCCTTGTGTCATTCATTGCCTTGGTCCCCGATAACTGAAACAATGGAGATACTCGAGATATTTGAAAACCAATAAAGAGTTTTTTGTGGATGAAGTTAAATGAGCTAGGGAAAGAATGGAAGGCACTGAGTGGTCAGGAAGCTAATATGGAATTAATAATAATATATTGTACAATAATACATTTATATAACATACATTATAATACACAAGATGACAGAACGGAGATGAAATTTGCTGGCCATATCAAGAAACAAAAACAGACTATCTCACCTATTAAAGTATGTTAATTTTCATGTTAAATATATGTTATATAATTTTATATAATATTACATGTATATTTACCACATAGTTGCTTTGCTTTGGGTATTCAGAATTTTGAGATCTGTTTTTTACTTTTATATTAATTTCTTATAAATACACACACTCCTCTGTTTTATAAGATCCTTTAGATTGCCTAAACGGGCATTAATAGATTTATATATTAGTATCTTCTTTCATTCATTCTCTTTCTGAATATCTGATTTTAAATTATTTTTTACTCCAAGTTAATATCTGCAAGGCAGTCCATTCTTTTTATTTATACTAGCCTGTGTCTGTTTTTCTTTTTTTATGTATATATATTGGAGACTATGACATTTACATGCTGTTCCACCATTCTCCTTCCTATCATTCATTTCTAGATTTTTAAATACATTAAATGCTCACTTCAAGAACATGCAATAAAGTTTCTTCAAATCTTTCTTATTTATGTATAGCTCATTCTAAGGAGTGGGTAAAATCAATATTCCCTGAGATCTTGCATTTTTTTTCTGTTACATTTATTCTTGAAAGACACCATTGCTTAATAGGAAATACTAAATATCCTAAAAATGTTACTCCCTTCTGTTCTGGAATAAAATTTAGCTTTAAAAAATTATGAGTCCAATTTAATTTTCTTTCCTTTATAAGTCACTTAGTCATATGTAATTATCCCAAGTAATTTTTTCCTTGTCTTCAAAGTCTAATAATTTTACTCTGATATGTCTATGTTAGAACATTTTGGATTTTGCTTCACTATATAATGTTTGTGCTTTCCAGTGTGTACATTCAAGTCTCCTTTTATTTTAGGACATTCTCTAAATTTATATTTTTAAGTAATGTTCTGTTTTATTGATGTGATCTTTTTTGAAATCCTAATCATATTTTTAATTTATCTCTTTGCATATAACTTCCTCTAGGAATTGTTTGACTCATTTTTGTTTTTATATTATTACTTTAACTCATTATCATTTTTTTCATTTCCATTACTGTGATTTCTAATACACATATTCACTCCAGTGTACCTCTGTTTAGTATTCTTTTCTGACATGATTCTTTTCTATTTTATTTATAAGTTGCTTCAGCTCCTGTGTAATTTGAGTCCAATAATCTCATTCTAAATGTTTAATACATACTTAATCTGCTCATATGAAGCACTTTATCATTTTCTTAACCTATTATGGCTCATTTTCAATTATTTTGTTGATGTTTTTATCTTCCTCAATATCACATTAGTCTACTATAGGTGTTCTTTAATCAAATTTTGGACTGTTAACTTGTTAGTTTTCATCTTTTGTCACACAATATATGCAAGTGAATGAGTAATAATTCTTACTTGTTTTTTATGCTTAAATTGGATTTTCCTGGATTATTAGGATGAAGTCTCCATGCATAGTTAAGTGATAGAGATTAGTCCAATATAATGCCCAAAGTCCTCACTTTGTGTTTTTAACATGAGATATTGAAAACATAGTCACTTGGTGTAGTCCCATTTCTGCCTCTCACAGATAAGCCAACTCAAAGTTACTTTCTGCCTCTTTTTAAATATTTCCTTCAAGTTGGTGCTCTTATTTATGAAAATTGTATTTTGCTGCTAAACTACTTTCTGAATTCTGTCTGCTCTGAACCTCTCTTCCTCTATATTTGAACCTTCTCTATATCTGAGATTTCCAGTATTTGTATCTAGAATTTGTGCTCTAGGCAGAGTTTTGGAACAAACTTCTGTCAATTGGAAAGGAAGTAGTTCTTTTTGCACTTTTCAATCATTTGATGCTTGAATTTTGAGTTTTGTCAGTTTCCTCACATTTGCTCACATAGTTGCTACTCAGCTGAGCGTTCCCCCTGTTAGGGTGTGTACAATGTGTTGGCAGTATCTTCATCCAGAGACTTGTTGGGTCCTTTTGTATTACACTTTTCCTCTATCACTTCTGAAAAGCTGTGAGTCCAGGCCACACATACCTGGGTTCAGAGATTGGTGGGGATTACTTGTTACTTCATACTGTCAAAGATGCATGCACAGGTTTTTTCCTTTCACTCTACAATTCTGTCGGGTATATTTAAAAAAAATAATGCTGTACCATATCCTTGACAGTGGGAGTCTCTATCTTTAATGGTGTTCTAATACGTGGAATTGTATGAGGTAGCTAAGTCAGTAAACATAGGTAAGAGGGCCTGAGAAACTGTTGACGTAGGGATTGAAAAGTAGAAAGGACAAGAGTAGAAAAAAAATAGTGTAATAAAAAAAGAGGTTGGCATTTTGGAAACTAAATTGTAAAATGTTCCAACAAGAAGAAAATGCTGCTAATGGCTTAACTATGACAAGAATTATATAAAATGTGATTTGTTTTATTAATATGTTAATATAGTCCAACATCTCCATAAAAGTTTTTAAATCTGTGAATGCAAATAAATTTCTGATATATGGTGTCAGTTTGGTCAATATTGCAGATATTCCACTCAGGATACAATATTTTCTTAAAGATTTATCACTAATTGGGGACTTTGTCTTAAATATTATAAATGCAAATAATATTTGTGGATTTCCCAACTCATGAGGATTTTTAGAATCCACACTAGGATAAAATGTGCTCAACAAAATAGGACCCATAACAGAATATAAGTTTTTATAATCATATTGTTTGTGTTTGCAGTATTGCACCTGTTATTGATTTATTGCTTTTCCGCTCCAAATTCACCCTGCTTTGGGAAAATGGTACTTGACCCTTTAAAGATTTTTATCCTGTGCCAGCTGGCAGGAAGCTTTGTCAGGAAAAAGGGTGAAGAGATATAACAGGAAGAAAGAGTTCTTCTTCTCAGCTAAGGTCTACTCACACATAGCAACAGGCACCTACAAGCACCTGCGGCCTCTTCAGTGCCATTCTTATGGAAGACAGGGGTCAGCAGTTCTAAGCAGCCAACAGCTTCTCCTAGCACTCTGCCCCCTCTGCAGGTAATTTGGAAGCAGTCTCTCCAGCTCCTTTAGTGCTTACAGCTTCTCCAGTTCCCAGCTTCTGCATGCACAGCTGTGAGCACTCAACTGCCAGCTGCTTCCTCAGCACCTTCCCCCACCACAGTAGTTTCATAGCAGAGTCCCTCTGATCCCTGCACCACACCTGGCTTTCCCAGTTCCCTGCTCCATCAGTGTATGACAACCAGCAGTGCCAGCAGAAAACAGCTTTCCCTGGCAACCCAGAGGTTAGATTTCTGGCTATTCTCTCCTTAATTAGAAGACCACACATACTTCTCTGCCATTCAATGAGCCATGGCTTTGCCTCCTTCAACAAGGTCTGGATGTCAGCCTACTGGAGGCAGGGGTCTTGCTTGGGCATTCTGTCTGAACCCTAGAGTTAGTGATTGATCCTTTTATATTTACAGTTCTCTTGACTTCCTATTAGCCAACCACTCCTTACTCTAACTCTGCTATAATTAATAATTATTTGTATTATATTATATTAAACTTCCATGTTCAAATTACTGTGTGGTTTGTCTATTCTGATTAGACATTAAATAATATAAGTATTGTTACTTCCCCAGTGGGGAGGCTTGTTTGGTTGGCAGAAATCAAATCAATATACTCAGCCAAGTTGCTTATAACAAGGGGTTTTTATTACCTGGCACAAGTAAGGCACACACTGGGGATAGTTCCCAAAGCAGTGTGTCCTCAAACAAGAGTGTTGGGATGGTTTTATAAGCACAGGGTAATGAGGTGTGATCTGATTGGATCTTGCAATGAGATGATGCTAAAAGGCATGATCTGACTGTATTCTGCCACAGGATAATGCCAGGGTGGGATCTGATTGGATCCTGGATCCTTCCTTGTGATGTCCACTTCTTAATTCCTTTTGCCACTCTGTCCAAACACTTAAGTTCTGCCCATGGTTGCACACTTGGTTCATATGAGCATGCTTGGGTTACATGACTTTCAACCTGGGGGACCATGGCAACTGAAAAACAACTCACAACTTTGTTACGTATAAGTTGAAGCAGATTGGGCTGGTGTAGTTACAGCAGGAATGTAAGAAATGCAAAACACATAGTTCACAGTTCCATTTATTGATCTTATACCGTAAGTTTAAATTTGACTCTCTCTTAATATTCCTTATTATCATTGTAAGTCTCATCATTACCATATTTTGTATTGAATAATTAATATGAACCTGGCACTATTTAATACATATTTCAAGCTAGTTATATATGTACCCAATCAGTTAATTTTTGCAAAAGAAATGAAAAACATAACATTATTTTTTCCATTTTTAATAGACGAGTTAACTGATAGGTGGAGTGTCTTGTCCAAGATTATACAGTTTGGTTAAGTGGCAAAGCTGAGATTCAGACACAGTGGATCTGGCTACAGAATCTATGTTACCAACACTGCACTATACCGATGTGAAGTTTTCTCGCATCCAAAATACGCATACATCTCCCTACGTAAGAACATATCTGTATCACCTGTACTAATAATGTAGGAAATATGATCTAATCATCTCTCTTTGGTAAACCTGTCTTGGATTACTTCTACACTAAGAAAGAAGAACAGTGAAGCCGTACCACATTGTCACATAATTTTTAGTTATCATTGAGTTAATTATAAGCACTAAATCTGAATGATAGACATTTAACCAGACACATTAAGCAAATTGACAAGGGTAATAAGCTATCCTGTTTCCATTATGTTTAATTGAATTTCCATGCAGAATTAATTGCTTAAATTCATTTTTTGTGTAAATACGTGTTTATTTTCATTATTATTAAAAATAACTGGAAAAACACAGCATATCCAAATTTCATAAGTCAAAAAATCAGCTCATTGAATAGCCAATATTAATGCCCTGGACTCTTCCTCTTTGATACCACTTATTAGTACCTAATTTTTATATAATTACATATATGTTGTCTGCTTTACTTTATAGAATGTAAGCTACTTGTGACTAAGAGTTATGTCTGTCTCATTCATCTTTAAAGATTAACATAGATCACGCTTGTGTTGAAAGAATGGATGTATAACAGAAAATAAAATAATTATCTCAAGTTTTGTTTCTCTAGTATTTCAAAACCTGGAATTTTTTTTTTTCCTTATTTGGGGAGGTGGGGGAAATCAGTTTGACATACATAAATTTTTTAGACCACACTGAGCTTTTTGTCTTCCCTCTGCATATCAGCACCATTCTCTTAGAACAAACTTTTATAATTTTACTATTAAGTCACTGCCCATATTTAATGTCTTCTGAACACAGTGTGTTCTCAGCATGCGTTGTTGATGAATTCTCTAATCTACAGTTTCTAACTCTGAACAACAGAGTATAATGAAGTAACACAATGCATTGCATTTTCTGGGTGTCAGTGCTTGGAATTATGTGTTCCTTCTAATGATGCTATGTTGAGGAAATGGAAGTTGAAGTACCATTCTGAGCCTGTAAGTATGGCATGTTGCATAATGAAAAAGAAAAAGTGGCAGTTGTTCAGAAATATATTGGTGGCACCTTTCTGCAGAATTGTAACAAAGAATACTGAGGGTGAGCTAGCGGATATTTTAAGTCCTTTTCTCATCTCTTTCATTTATTTCTTCTGCAGTTCTATGTTTTAATTAAAAGAGTAAATTGAAACAGCCTGAATCTTTTATCACCAATGTTCTCAAGGGATGTTACACAGCCAATTGGGTTAAGAATCAGGCATCTGAAACATAATTTTCAGCCAACTAGTCAATGACTAGCACTCTGGCTTTGGATAAATCTCATAATTCCTTTGTAACAGTTTCAACACTGGCAAAATATAATGGCAACTTTGTCAGCTCATAGTTCCACTTGCTACAAACAAACACTCTTTAAAACAACACTCATGACTAAGGGCTATTGGATTCATTGCAAATCCAACCCTTCGAAGGAAAAAAATGACAAGTTTTGATGATTTAGTTCTTATGATGCAAGGAACTTATTAATATTTAAGTGCTAAAACAAATATTTAATCAAAGAATAATGGACATGCTATGTCCAACTTGCATGCAAAACTTATATGTATACATGGAAAATAGATTCACAAATTTGGCAGACTATCATACTGGTATTTTTCACCTTAATTTACTGATTACTATGTAGGCAGTTTATGAGATTTCTAATTTCAGATAAGAATGTGGCTTAGAACACCAGGTTGTATTTTGATTTAGACCACTATGGCCCTCATAAAATTGAGTTACAGACAATTTTTTCTTTAATGCATTCAAGGGTTCAAAACGAAGCAAAAATAACAATTTAAAAATAAACATTATCAATAAACTAAAGCAATGAAATTTCTTTTTCTTTTTTTCTTTTTATTTTTTTGAGACAGAGTGTCACTCTGTTGCCCAGGCTAGAGTGCCGTGGCATCAGCCTAGCTCACAGCAACCTCAAATTCCTGGGCTCAAGCAATCCTCCTGCCTCAGCCTCCTGAGTAGCTGGGACTACAGACATGCGTCACCATGCCCAGCTAATTATATATATATATATATATATATATATACACACACATATATATATATATTTAGTTGTCCAGCTAATTTCTATTTTTTTAGTAGAGGCGGGGGTATTGCTCTTGCTCAGGCTGGTCTCGAATTCCCGAGCTCAAACGATCCTCCTGCCTTGGCCTCCCAGAGTGCTAGGATTATAGGCATGAGACACCACACCTGGCCAAAGCAATGAAAATCTGATACAACAAAAGATTCCCCCAATTTAGTGTGCTGGTGAAGCTGCATGTGCAATGATCAGTCAGAATTTATATTCTCAAAATAATCTACACTTACTTGCTCCTGTTTAGTATATCGATGCAATACCTTCTATTGAGTAAACTTACATTATCATCTCTGAATAGGTTTTCTTATATTGTAGAAGTAACATTCTGAAGAATTGTTATTAAACCAGAACTGGTTTTATTTCTATTCCTTTATTTTCTTTCTACATACTTAAAATATATTATTTTATGTACTCTCTTATTTCTGTTTTCTTATCTAAATTTCCTTTTTTTTTTTTTTTGCTTGTTGGTTTGTCTTAATGAACAGTAAACTCTTATCTCAACCAGGAGACCTAGATATATTTACCAATCTAGAATTTCTACAGCCCCCCCCCAAATCTATAGAAACAAAGAAGATTATGCATTACAAACAAGAAACAAAAAAGTTTAGAATTGAGAAAGCAAGAAGGAAAGAAAGAAAGAATAAGGGAGAGGAAGTGTGGGGTGAAAAAGAAGATAAATATAAAAAACGGAGACCATGTTCTTTCGAATGGACTGAATACTTGTGTCACCTGAAAATTCAAAAAATTCATATGTTGAAGCTCTAATCCCCAATGTGACAGTATTTCGAAGTGAGACCTTTAGTAGGTAACTAGGTTTAAATGAAGTCACAAAGATGGAGCTCCCAAGATGACATTGGTTTCCCTATAAAGGAAGGAAGACCAGAGCTCTCCTCCCCCTGCTATATGCGGACATGAAAGTGGCTGTCTATAGGACAGAATATGTCCCTCACCAAAAATGGAGTTAGCCTGCATATTGATCCTGGACTTTCTAGCCTCCAGAACTGTGAAAAACAAAGGCCTGCTGTTTACACCACACCATCTATGGTATTTTGTTACAGTAGTTAGAGCTGGCTATGATAATCACTATCAAAAGGGATTTGAATTCATATTTTTAAATACTTTGAGTTATTTAAGTGACATTTAATCTGGACAGAGTCTCCTAATCTAGAGACATTCTCCTTGGTATACAATATACTTGGAAGTAAGTGAGTAGGTTAAGGGATAGGTGAAGAATTGACGCTCCTGTTGTAAGTCACGGGTTTCAGCAGACTGGGAGATATCTTACCTGTACTGTGTAAACTTGTATCTCCATATGGTTTGACAACATGGACTCCAGGCTCTTACCACACAAGCAAGTCAAGACTACTGCATATGCTAATTCTGTATATGCCACCATTTGGGAGACTGTTCTCATTCATCATGGACTCATTTGGGCTTATCCTTCAGATCTTATTAGACACCATACCATGAAGCAAACTTTCTCTGAGCCCCAAATTTAAGGCAAACATTCCACTTTTATGATTCCTTAAAACATTGTATTTCCGTGTAGTATTATGTACCACAATATATTATCGGTATCTATTTATTTGTTTTTTGCTCTCATTCAATTGTAAGATGATTAAATTATCTTGTAGCATTAAGGCTACGAAAGAATGGTAGTAGTAATACATGTTTTACAATATATAAATTCTCTATACGCCAAGCACAGTTCTTTACACAAATTGTAGTGTTAAATGCTTTATACGAATTTAATCCTCACAATGACCTTTGAAGTTGGGTGATATTATCCTCTTTTCATCATTAGAGAAAGGGAGGAAAATAAAGATTAAAGAACTTGCCTAGGACAGCTAGTAAGTAATAAAACCAGATTCACATCCAGAAAAATTAGTACCAAAGACTTTGATCTTAATCATTATAGTATTTTGTATCATTATTTTAGCCCCGAATTATAGCACCGGTGTCTGGCATGTAATAGGCTCTCAATAGATATTGCTAATAATTAATTGCTCTACTATTTGTGAGTACAAAACTATGTGGAAAATAAATCTAGTATATTCAAGTACTTGACTTCATTTTCAAAATCTTTATACTGATTCCACTTGCTGTATTAGCATTTTTCATCACCAATTAACAATATATAATCTTCCCCTTTGCACATATGTTTAAGAGGTTTCTCTTCCATTCATCTTACTATTAATAACTGTCTAAATTAGAGGGAAAAGAAAACAACATCAAAACAGCATCTTGCATAAAGGAATTATCTGTACAATTGTGCCCATGGTAATATCCCTCTGAAAGAAAAGCAAAACTACAATATGTTTAAAGTTCATTCATCTATTAATAAATTAATTAATTCAAAACTATTAATTGAATTTCTACACCAGACACCATGTTAGACCTTGGAAGGTAAATAATGAGTTAAAAAGCATGTTCTTTCTCTCATGAATGTTAATGACACAAATAAGCATAAGTAAAATTAGAAGATATGCATGCAATTCCAGATCCTGATGATACTCTGAAGAAAAAATACACAGAACTAATGGAGAATATATTAACAGCAGGGAGCCCACCATAGGCTGTGAGACCAGGGAAGGTCCTGAGTCAGCAAAAAGCCAGAGTAACTACACAGAGTCTGGCAATGAACTTTGAGAAAAGCCTGGAATCATAGCACCAAGAGTTTTATAGGTAGACTTAATTTTCATTCTAAGAAAAACAGAAGAGAATTAACGAATTTTGAGTCAGGGGATGATATGATGACATTTGCATTTCAAAGGGACCATTCTTGCTCCAGTATAGAGAATAGATATTAGAGTTTTCAGCAAGCAGATAAAAGTATAAAGCATCTGTTTTCATTCCTAGCAGAGAGATTATGTAAATGCTAAATTTATTGAATTTTTACTGACACTTTATAGGCATATCAAATATGCAAATCTATTTAATCCTCAAATACTCTCGTTAATAATCCCATTTTTATAGGTGAGGAAATTGAAGCAAGAGGTCATGTATCTTGCCCAGGGCCAATTTAGGCACCATGCAATGGTGTCTCTTTCAAAGTATCTTGGGTCGGTGTCTTGACAGTAAAAATAGAAACAAGAAATTAACTTCACAGATATTTAGGAGGTAAAATGTATCATGTTTCCTTAGCAATAGATTGATTTTGAGAAGGTTTAGCTGGGGGTGGCAGTAGGGGAAAAGTGTAAAGATGACTTCTAGGTTTCTTATTCACGACCCTAGATATGGAAGTTCTTGCTACTGAGATGGGGAAGAACTACTCTTTCAGGGAAGATAAAATGTTGTCTTTGGACATGCTGTCTTTAGATCATTTTGAGATGTTTCTGGTGGCATACCATGTATGTGAGAATTGAATACAAAGATCTGTATGTCAGAGGTGAGATCTGTGACAAAAGAAGACTTAAATACCTGGAGTCCTAAGCAGTGTCATGTTGAGAAGGGCAGCTAATGGCAGAGGTGTGACTCTCTTGAAGACAAGAATATCACAAAAATGGAATTAGGCCTAAGTTTTTAAAAGCTCTGAGATTTAAAAGTAGAGCTGTATGTTCTCCAAGATGCCCAAGAAGCAGTGGCTATAGTTGTAGAAAAATATCAGGTAATTATGCATGAAGTGTGTTTCAAATTGGAGGAATTAATCAAGTGTACAGAATGATGATATAAAGTCACGTTATGTAATAAATAAACTATCTCTTTAAGTTTCAAGTAGCAGAAATACGCTGATTTTAATGAGAGCACTTTCACTGTAGTGATAGACACAGAGCAGGGAAAGTTGGGAACTTGGTGTCATGCGAGGAAGTGAAAACAATATGGGGAATATTTAGGTCTTTGACAGAATGGTCAGAATAGTAGGAAGAAGGGGAATGGATTTGAAGGCATATGTTTGATTTTGCTTTTTGAATGTAAGAAAGACTTGATGCATTTAAATTCTAAACCTGAAAGATCAAGAAGCCAAGGTGAAACTGAAGACAGAAGAGTGAGATGGGAGAGTCAATAATGTAGGGTTCATTAAAGGGCCTAAGAAAAGATGATCCCGTGCTTGTGAGGAGGGACACTACCTCAATTGTAATGTAAATAATAACCACGCCTACGCTTAAAATGTAAAACATATCAAAGAAAATTTTATTTGGTCATTACAATTACAATTATATTTTGTTTCTAAATATAAGCAAACTCCATAGTTTAACCAAATTTACTTGTTTGAACAAATACTAAAGAGAGTTCTATGCTTATAGAATTCTCTTCTGAATGGTGTAGAACACTCGTTTGTAGAGATGTATGAGGAAGCCAGTGCTCACAGACAAGAATAAGAAGTTGTGGTGTGAGTTCAGATGCTCTACATCATATATCTAGCCTGTTCTTGCGACATTTTAAGGTCAAATTCAAATCCCATTGATTCCCAGCGTAAGTAAGCAAACTACCTGGAAATCAGTGCTTTTAAGCAATCATATTTCTTGTCCCAAATAAACTGGCAGCCACTTCCAATCATATGCAAGATACATAGACCTTGAAAATTTCTTGCACTAGGATCTTGGCAAAGATAATGGGAGTGTGCCTAGTGTTATGCCTACTTTTCCCAATGTTTTTTGCTTGTTTATTTGCTTACTATTTGCATACTTGTTTGTTTATTGGTCTGTAGCACCTAAAATGCACTATCTTCTGTTCTTTAAGGACCTGGAAAAGAATAGTCTGCTTGATTGATCTATGAAGATAAGCTAGGAAGGATGTACATAAATGAATCCTTTGATTCATGTTGCTTAAAATCCATTTGGCAATAATGTAGCCAAGGAAGAGTGGTACAAAATTTGTTCAACAGATTTGTTAAAATGAGAAACCACATATTTTCACTGGATAAAGGCAGATAGGAAGAGGGTGGGGAGTTCTAAGTATCACATGTACACCCACATAAAACAGGAACACAAAGGGTTTTTATATAACAAACAAAATAAATAATGGTAACAACACAACCAAAAAAGATTTCTTTACAATTTTGTAAATATTGTTGGAATCTGATGACACTGCAACTAAGTCAATAAAATGTGTTTTAAATGTGCATCTGTAACTTAAATTTATTATTTTAACTGAAAACATACAAATGAACTATTTCACCTAGATTTTTATGAGCAAAGAAGTCCTTTAAATATGGATTACAAAATAATTGTTCTCTGGCCAAATTTTTGTAGAAAACATGTGTACAATGTATCTTCTATTTTAATACTCTTTATTTCTTTAGAGATCACCAAGAAATTAAAGACATTTATGAAACTATATGAATATAGAATTCTTACATTTTTACTTTATTTTTTCCTTCAATACCAGCATGTAATGATAATTTGAAAGATTTTTGAAACTTTCCTAAATATTTCAACAATGATTTTATACAAACATACTCTTTTATTTTTCTAAATCATAATTTATCTAGTATTCAATAACATGATTTTTATAGTATTTGATGAAATAGCCATCACTATCACAAATAAAACTAACACACACAGAGAGCAGAAATTCACAAAATTCACATTACAGTTAATGGGATTAAAAGAGAATGTGAAGCAGCTCACAAGATGTAGGTCTTTGTGTTCCATGAATATGACTCAGTACTTTTAAGCAAGGAACAGGAGTGTCTTAATCCAGTAAGTCAGTTATGTGGAAATTTATTCTTCTGCACATTAGCAAACAAGTTCATTAATAATAAATATATGCAAAGGTGGTAAAGTATGTTGATTAAGAAAGGGAAGAGTTATGAATACTTATTAACAGCCAAACTTCTCATGAATATTTTGGTAAAGAATGTAATGTGCATTGTAATTATAGCAAAATAATTAAAACATGCTAAATCCATCACTAATAAGAAAAGAAGGTACATTCAAGGATGTAAATATTAAAAAGTACTTATGATTTCTCTTGGCATTAAAGAAACTAACACATTCACCCACTATTTTAAAATAATATCTAAATTTAATTAATGATATGTAGGGATCTTTCAGTGTTTCTCAAAGTGTTATGAACCATTCCATTTAGGAAATAATATAAAAAATAAAAGTGAAGAAGAAAGAAAGTTACATATACATTATGATGTGATCCAGACAAGGAGTAGATTTGGTTTTTAAAGGATTTATCATATTAAACAAAATGAATGGTTTTTGACAGAATTGCTAAATACATACACTGACATATCTTGAAGTTATTAAAATGTTGACTATAATATTAGAAGTAAGATTATGCAAAATTTATTCAAATTAGTTGGGATGTGAACACTGTCACCATGACTGACTGGAAAATGGCATAATGTTTAATGATAAATGGCAATGTGTCAATGTGTCAAATTTATGAGAAGGCCTCCAGCTGAGTGTCATAGAATCTGTAATATTTTCACATATATTGAACATTTCCCTGTGATATAAAAGAGAATAAACAGAAAATAATTACAAATAAATGTCAAACTTTTAACTTTGTGGTTTTATTACTGTGACATATTATAAAACTAAAATTCATAATCCATTTGACTATACTGAGGTTTACATCATTTAATATATAAATTTTCTTTTTTGTTTCACTTTTCTTAGATATTTATAAGTATCAGCAAAATTCTCTGCCTATTTCAATTTTTATTAAAATATACCAGTGGAATATTACATTAAGTTGACATTCACAACTCACATTTTAATCCTTAAATAAGAACTTTGATTTAAAAGAATCATAATTTATTTTTTTTTATTTTTTATTCATTTTGTGTTAGTGGGCAGGAGAAGAAACATCACAGTGAAAAGATGTTCTTATAAACCTACAGTTATGTTTATAAAATTTACTATAGTCAAATATCTATAAAGTAGTTACTATACTTAAAATGTATCATTATTTCCAAATAGATATTCTACAAGAAAAAAATACATATATATATATCCTCAAGTTCTCCATTAGCAATGGATTTTTAAGAAATAAAATCATGCTCTCTTTCATTCTTCCTGATATATTTTTTCTATTTTTTTTCTCTAAAAATGTTACTGGAGATATGTATATTGCATAGGGTTTTTTTGAAAAGGGAGTTTTGTTTTCTTCTATGTCTCTTTCAAACACTTACTCTCATTTTTGGTTGGCTGCCAGTGCCTGTGTCACTGGCTCTCAGCTCAGCCACAGTAAAATCAAGAACAAACAGACTCCTGGAACACCTGAGTTCAGGCCTTAGTTCCTAGATGGAATTTCTGGACCTTCCCTGGGTCAGCAGGAAATATGGTATACTGAAGGAAAGGTCACAGTGCTGGCAGGATTCACTACCTGCTGACTAAAGAACGCTTGGGCTTTGAAAAACATCAGAGGTAGCCAAGAAGGAGTCACCATGAATTGGAATAAGACTATGCTGGCTTCTGGTGTGACCTAGCACTAATGGCCAGGAAGGAGTTCCCGTGTCACTCCTCCCACAATTCCAGCACCCCAGCATAGAGGGTAAAGGAAGAGAGTTAGAGACTATGTCTGGTAATCCAGAGAATTCTCTAATATCTTACCTAAGTCCACCAAGAAAGTACCACCATGAGTCTGCAAGTGTCATAGCATTACTGGGATTGGAGTGCCCCCAGTGCTGATATAGCTTCAGTGACCAAAGGCTTAGATCACAACACTCAATTTCCTTTGAATATATGGAAAGCCTTCTTAAGAAGGAAGGTTCAAACAAGTCCAGACTGTGAAGATTAAAATAAATATCTATCTCTTCAATGCCCAGACATCAATGAATACACGAAAGCACCAAGAACACCCCCCCAAAAAATGACCTCATGAAACAAAGTAAGGTACTTCGTGGTACCAGGTAAGGTACTGGTTTAAATCTTTCCCCTAAGATTTGGAACAAGACAAAGATGCCACCTTCCACCACTGTATTATGTTATTCAACATATTGCAGGAAATTCTAGCTAGAGAAATCAGACAAGAAAAAGAAAGAGCATCCAAATTGGAAAGGAAGAAATCAAATTATCCTTACTTTCACATGACATGATCTTATGTCTGGAGAAACCTAAAGATTCCACAAAATAACTCCTAGAACTAAGAAACAAATTTAGCAAAGTTGCAGGATACAAAATCATCATATAAAAATATGTAGGATTTCTATATGCCAACAGTAAGCAATCTGAAAGGGAAACCAAGAATGTAATCTCATTTATAATAGCTACAAATAAAATAAAATACCTAGGAATAAAATTAACCAAAGAAGTGAAATATCTCTATACTGAAAACTATGAAACACTGATAAAATAAATTGAAGAGGACACAAAAAAGTGGAAAGACATTCCATGGTCATGGATTTGAAGAATCAGTATTGTTGTAATATCCATAGTACCCAAAGCAATCTACAGATTCAATACAATCGCTATCAAAATGTGAATGACATTCCTCACAGAAATAGAAAAAATAACCCCAAAATTTATATGGAGCCCCAACATCTGAGTATAGAAGGAACTCAACACAATAAAGGTATGTATGACAGACACACAGCATGTATCATACAGAATAGGGAAAACTGAAAGCCAAAGCCATCCTGAGCAAAGACAGTAAAACTGGAAGAATCACATTACTTGACTTCAAATCATACTATAGAGCCGTAGTCACTAAAACAGCATAGTATTGGCATAAAAACAAAAATATAGACCAATGGAACAGAATAGGGAACCCAGAAATATATCCATACAACTATAGTGAACTTATCTTTGACAAAATTGTCAAGAACATATGTTGGGAAAAGGACAGACTCTTGAATAAATGGTGCTTGGAAAACTGAATATCCATATGCAGAATAATGAAACTAGACCCTTATCTCTCCATGTATATTATAAAACCAAATCAAATTGGATTAAAGACTTAAATCTAAGACCTGAAACTATGAAACTACTAAAAGAAAACATTAGAGAACTGCTTTAGGACATTGGTCTGGGCAATGATTATAAAATGGGCAAAAGATCTGAATAGACATTTCTGAAAAGAAGACATTTCTGAAAAGAAGAAATACAAATGGCCAGCAGTTATATTTAAAAAAAAGGCTCAATATTATTACTTATCAGAGAATTGCAAATCAAAACTACACTGAGATATCATCTTATCCCAGTTAAAATGGTTTTTATCAAAAAGACAGGCAATAACAAATGCTGGAAAGGATGTGGAGAAATGGGAACCATCCTACACTATTGGTGGGAATGAAATTAGTGCAACCACTATGGAGAATAGTATTGAAGTTCCTCAAAAAATTAAATATAGAACTATCTTATGACCCAAAAATACCAATGATGTGTATATATCCAAAGGAGGGGAAATCAAAGATATCTGCACTTCCATGTTGATTGCAGTATTATTTACAGTAGCCAAGACTTGGAATCAGCCTAAGTGTCCATCAACAAATGAATAAATAATAAAATTTTGATACACAGACACCATGGAATATCATACAGCTATAAAAAGAATGAAATCCTGCCATTTGCAACAAGATGGGTGAACTGGAGAACACTAAGTGAAATATGCCAAGAATAGAAAGACAAATTTCATGTGTTCTCACTCATTTCATGTGTTCTCACTCATATTAAAAATAATTGATTTCATGGAGACAGAGAGTAGAAAAATGGTTATCAGAGGCTTGGAAGACTAACATGGAGGGAGTATAATAAGGGTATGGTTAATGGGTGCAAAAATGTAGTTAGATAATTAAGTAGAATAAACATTATTTGCTAGCACAACAAAGTGACTATAATCAATAATAAGTTAGTGTATGAGATATGTTGGGAAAAATATCCAGCCATTGTTACTATAATGAGAATGACATTGATGTAACCTGGCAGCCAAGGAAAGTGGCCTGGAATGTGTGTTCATGAACAATGACAACTTTACTGTACTAGCCAGTGGGGTGCTGAAGGCCACTGAGAGAGCATGTATACTGTGTGGCCAACACATTCAAAATGACTGAGCAAGTAGAGCAACAAATCTGCATTATCTTTTGCATTAAGCTTGGACATTCCTCTGCAGAAACTATTCAGATGATTCAGAAGGTTTTTGGTGATGATGCAATGAGTGTAGTGTAAAGAAAAGTGTGGCACAAACGCTTCAAGGATGGTTGAGAATCTGTTGAAAGTGATCCACATTCTGGAAGGCCTGCAATAAGCAGAACACCTGAGAACGCTGAATGTGTATGGGCAGCAATCAACAAAGATTAGTGACTGACAGTGCAAGAACTAGAAGCTGATCTGGGGATTCCAAAAACTACTGTGTCTGAGATTTTGATGCACGATCTTAGCATGAAACTTGTCCTGGCATAATGCATTCCGTGGCTTCTACTATCAGAGCAGAAATATCATCATGCTGCATTTGCCAATGATTTGCTTCAAACCAGTACAAATGAACCAGATTTCCTCAAGAAGATCATAACTGGAGATGAATCGGGGGTCTACAACTATGATTTGGAAACAAAGGCCCAGTCATCCCAATGGAAGTCACCTGGTTCTCCATGCCCAAAGAAGGTGCAGCAAAGTCACAGCAATATCAAGATTATGTTAACTATGTTTTTTGATTGGGAAGGTGTCACTTATCACAAGTATGCTCCTTCAGGCCAAACAATCAATAAGAAGGACTACCTCAATGGTCTTCATTGATTGAGAGACGCAGTGAGACAAGACAGCCACAGCTATGGGTAACTGATGTTTGGGCAGCTTCATCACAACAATGCACCACCCATGAATCCCATCTTGTGCAGAGTGTTTTGGTGAAACATCAAATCACCCAGGTGACTCAGCCCCCCACAACCTAGATTTGGTGCCCTGTGACTTACTTCTGGATTTTCCCAAAACTAAAATCACCTTTGAAAGGGAAGAGATTTCAGCCTGTCGATGAAATTCAGGAAAATACAATGAGGCAGTGGATGGCTATTCCAACATAGGATTTTACAGTGTGTTTCGAACAGTGGAAGAGATGCTCAGAGAACTGTGTGGGTCCCAATGTGCCTACTTTAAGGGCGACTGAGGTGTCATTGTCCTTTGTACAATGTTTCTTGTCTTTTCTTTAATAAATGTCTTCATTTTTCATATTACATTGCTGGATACTTTCTGAACAAATCTCATGTATTTTAAAATATCAAAGAGAATGAAACTAGAATGTTCCTAACACAAAGAATTTGTAGATGCCTGAAGTGATGGATACCCCAATTACCCTGATTTGATTAATTTACATTGTATGCATGTATCAAAACATCATATGTACCCTATAAAGATATGCAAGTATTATCTATTCATCATAATTTAAAAAAAAGAAAGGTGATGGACAAACAGTAATCACATAGCTTTAATCGAAATAAAGATTTTTTTAAATTAAAATAAAAGTAATTTAAATATGTAAAACATATATTTATATAATTTCTTTTAGTAATTTGTTTACAATGTTGTTTTTAGAAATAGCATGTATTTTACTGATATTACTGATTCCTTGAAATTTGAGACTTCTTTGTATCTATATTGTAAAATTAAATATTTTTATGTACATAACAATGTACTTTATCAATTAGGTACAGATATGTATTCATTCTGTTTGTTAATTTTAGGTTCACATACTCTTGATCTCTAATGCTTTCTATTTGAATTATATGTAGCTTTTTGTTAATATTTCCATAATGAATCTTTCCCATTGGGAAGTAGTGCAATAAACATAAATATTTATTTAATTATATTTTCTGATTTGTGTTATGTATTTATTTACTGTTCTCTTTTTCTTTTCTTGTCTTTCACTACTTTTTTTTCAATTTTTGTTGTATTTCTCTCATTCCTACCATTAGTTTAAGAATCAACAATGGCAGGGAAAGAGTTATAACAGCTTTGTAATCTTTCTCCTGACCAGGGATGGCTGAGGAATAGGAAATGACCTGGTCAAATCCCTTATACACATACTAATAACCAGATCTCTTGTAAGCATACTCATGATGCTTACTAGAAGAAAGCTAATGCATTTCCTTACCTATGAATTGTTTTGAACAAGATGTACCTGGTCTCTCTTCAGGCCACTTATTGTTTTAAAAAACCCTATAACTTGTAACTTATTTTGGGGTTTATGATGGTAGGTTGGGTAATGGAGGAAAATCATATAAGCAGTATAAACAATAGAATATGAAATGAATATATTCCATACCAAAATGAGGCCCTTGGAAGTAATGTTTCCATATGAATTGGTTGGAATGAATCTTGCATGTTAAATCCAATTGGGAATTTATTCTAATTGTGGAGAAGAAAGATTTATGAAAAGCGTTTTTTGACCTCCTAGATTCCCCCAAGGAATGAATAGTTTCCTGTGTTTAGTAATTTCCTATAATTCTTTAAATCATCAGTAACTTTTAAATAATTTAGTAAGATTTACGGTCTCTAGGAATTGGATTTGACAATTTGACCCTTTGGTACATTCTCCTACTAATATTTCTAGTAAAAAATTATCTTTTGAATCCTAGTCACCATAATAAAACATGTTTTTCACCTATTATAGGAACATTTCAAAAATAAATCTCACTCCCCAGTAAGATGTTTTCTCAAAAAGTTATTTTTAATGTTTTTACTTTCCTGTTCTCCAACTTATTCATCTGCCTGCAACTCTGCTCTTCCACACCCTGTGTTTCGCTGAATTGATTTAATTTTCTTGGTGTTCCAATATGTTATTTGAAACACATTGCAAATATGCAATCATATTTTAAATATTAAACAATAAAAAATGTACAATGTTCTTCTACTATTTTTTCTTTTATTTTTCTTATCTCAGTCTTTTGTCTTTGTTTTAGAGTATCTTAGAATACATATTTCTCTCAAACATATTAAGTGGAATAACTGTATTCTTATACCTCTTCATTTGTTTTAATTGTGTCTTGACAGAGAAATTATATCCTTGTTGGATATTTCTTTCAGAGTCCTAATCCCTTTATCTCACAGTTTTGGATATTATATCACAATATATTTGCTCATATTGCTCAAAATGAGAAATTTAATTTCAAAATGATCTTCCTTCCTCTAAATCTATCTCTCTCTCTTTTTTTTTTTGCATGGAATATTTTAAAGTTATATTTTTAATGATTAAATTCAGGATTTTCACTAAAATATATATGGATGTGTTTTCGACAACTTTCCAGAGGAATTTATAGACCTATCCAATCTGCAACTCAAGCCATTTTCTAGCTCAGAGAAATGTTTTATTATTCACAAATAATAAATTTTCATTTAGAATCCCTATTATTTGCTTTATATGTCTGAATCATTTCCAAGTATCACAGTCCCTGTTAGTTTCATATTATTCCCCAATATTACCAAATATTTCCTTCATTTTATCCTATTTTGGTGCCTAGCAGTTGTTACTCCAATTCATTAACTAAATATTAACTTTAAAAAAAAATGTATGCATACACATGTTTATTGCTTACCTAATCAGTTTCAGTCTTTTTATGCTTTATTCAAAATATTTGCTGAGAGATATAATATAAATTATATAGATTTTTCATTTCATATTCACATCAACATAATTCAGTACCTATTACTCACATTAATAAATATTCATCTTGACTTTCTTTTCATCAAATTGTGAGTCATTATAAGTGAGCGGTTATTTTATGTTGTTTCAAAGTCTACAAAGATCAAGCTATGAGTATCTCTCTAACCATAGCAAATTTGTAAGTGTTAGAAATCAGAAACACAATTTCTAGTTATTTCTGTTTATTAAAACATTTGTATTACCTTTTGAGAGATAAAGCTGCTCTGCCCCAGTAGGTGTTAGCTACATTGTTTTCCTGACCAACAAGTGTGAGAGCTAATTCTTCTGACAGGAAGCGGCTACACAAAGGTATTGGGATCAGAGGATTTGGAGGACTTTTCTGGGTACACAGGCAAATCAAGTCTTCTTTTGGGCTTTGGAACATTTGTGTGTATTGATAAATTTAGGAAAAGATAATATGTTTTCTTATCAGACACTTAGAGGTAAGAAAAACTCATATTCTTTTACCTGCAAATTTCTAGTCCCTTGTGTGGCACTGAGAAGAAATATGCCATGTGCATTTTCATCCCTCAGCATCTTCAGAACCTGGGGGTAAAATAGTATGGACTTTAGATTGAGAGATTGAAGACTGTGGGATTCTGTTTTTCTCTGCATGGATTTTAAGTATATATGTCTTTGCCTTTCTTCCACATTTTTTCTTTGATGCCAGAGCTTTAAAATATATCAAATCTGTATATAAAAAAAGACCTGTGCACTAGAATGTTTACAGCAGCACAATTCACAATTGCAAAGATGTGTAAACAACCCAAGTGCCTATCAATCCATGAATGAATTAATAAAATGTGAGATATATACACCATGGAGTTCTACTCAGCCACAAAAAACAATGGTGATATAACACTTCTTGCAATATCCTGCATAGAGCTGGAACCCATTCTACCGAGTGAAGTATCACAAGAATGGAAAAACAAGCACCACATGTACTCACCATCAAATTGGTATTAACTGATCAACACTTAAG